>SNQJ01S0068429.1:25143-39399 GCA_010110895.2 Picea sitchensis | reverse complement strand
GGCCAGATATGGGATAGGCAAGATGGCCTGACAGCAAGGTTTGTTTAAATTTTGGTAAAAATAGTTGACATCTTTGCGATTGGTTTAGAATCATGATAATAGGGGTAATTAATAAAGTTGGCAGTGTGGATCACTAGTTCGCAGCGCCTAGGAGAAGAAATGATAAGCACGGCCTTTTACTGTTCTTCAACAGAGATAAAAATGCCATGGAGTACCTGCAGGCTTGTTGGCGGGGAATTGATCATACCAGGGTCCTTCTTAGGTTACCAACAAAAGGTACCTTGTAGTCTAGAGCGTTGGCATTTTCATCTTCTCCAAAGAAAAGAAGTCTCACTCAAAGCGCAACCAAGACAGAAGGATAGGGAAGGGAAAGGAGAATGCTTAGGTGGGTTCCCAGAACCTTCAAGATTCACCATGATCTTGCGCAAGACATGCTAACTACAGAACAGGTCTGAGCTCACATACACAGGAACTGAAGCTACTTAGGTTGCGCAAAGAATTCATACACAGAAACATCATATGGAACTTATGAAGCATAAAGAAGTACTGTAAAGATACAATGCACAAGCATAAACACAGAATGACACATCATATTTCAAAAAAAATTATCCTTCTTCATATATTATCATCAGATCTTATCATATACAACCTNTATGTGTTAATGAATATATGAAGTTCATCGTGTGATTGAAGGATTCCATTGGTGCCTCATCTAGGGAGATAGGCCCCCCTCCTTAGTTAGGTATTATTGTACTATTGTATTGTAGCATGGGTTTGATTTATGTAGTGATTGATTTCCATATTTCTTATGTGTTTTGTTACTATTTACATGTTGTAACATTAATGGAAAATACTTTGTTTTAGTACATAAAAACTTTCCATTATGTCTGTCTGTTTCATTTCATGGTTTAATATTATGTAATCCCAACACTCAATAGAAATTTAGGTTAACTTCATGCATATATCTTTCAGTGTCATTTACAATATTGAAAGGAGGAAAGTATTTATTGGCATAGTCACCATTTAGAACTAGTAATCGTCTGAGTGTGTTTATTTTCTGTAATTTGATCAGATTTCAATTCATGCCATTTGAATTGCATTCAGACTAGGGTTACAACACTAAGTGATTCCAGGCTAGCCGAATCATATTAGCTGCAATTTAAATTACATTCAATCGGGGTTACAACACTATGTGCTTCTAGGATGGTTGAATTATATTAGCTTTATTTTACTTCTTGCACATTTCCACTCAGTTGGGGGTTACAACACTAAGTTCTTCCAGGATCAACTGAGATAGTTAAGTCTGTTAAATATTTTTCTAGCCTATTGTGCTTAGAATTGGTGACTTTGTCAGATATATCTTCAAAACTTTCATCTTATCATTTTCTCTTTCTACAACTTGACAACCAGAACAATGTTTGAATGATTTTCCTTGGCATATACATTGCATGACATTTCACAAGTTCCACACGAATCCTGGAGTGATAATTAAATAAAAATTCTTTCTAACTATCCTTCTAAGAAATTATAAAGGTAATTAAAAATCATATCACTTTTGGTGTCATTATCGGGGAACTGTCAACAATGCAACTTCTTTCTTTCCTATCTTTAGAAGCATATTTATCTAGTTGTATTTATTTGTATCTGTGTGATTTTTTTGGGTGCCTTCTTTTCAACTTGCTTTTGGAGTTGGTATGTTTTTTTTCAACATGTGTGTTATTTCCATTTAAGGATAGGATTTTTTTCAAAATCTCATGAAAAAAATAGAGACATGAAAGGTCAATTCAATAGTTTTTCAAAAAAAACCCCACAAACTAACATTGCAGGGAAAAAAATCAACAAGAGAATCCAACCATCCTAGCTACTTGATGCCAAAAACCATCTCTTTGGATAAAATAAATCCTAAGCCCCCTTTGCAGAATCACCACATCCAACCTAGGCTGCATCTTTAGTACATAAAAAAATATTATTTCCTGAAGACTCTCCAATGGATGAAAAGTTGAGCCATGATTTTGAAGCACCCAACGACCCAGTCAGTATTATAGAGTTCCCAAAGTAGAAGGAGGAAAATTTCCTATGGTTTGTAATAGAAATGGTTAAAGAAACAATCCAAGATGTGATTTCGGAAGCCATCACACTCGTCTTTGCCAAAATTTCATGGTTTGGTTACCGAGGACCTAAACACATTTTTGTTCAAATTTGACGTCCTATGTAGGAGTTACGATCACATTTCTGATGCTCACAAGTTGAATCTCTTTCTGGCCACCCTTAAGAATGTTTCCCTTTGATGGTTCATAGGATTCGATGGGAACCACTTCACTACATGGGCATAGATGATAAATATGTTCCTCAAACAATACTAGGACTACTGTAAGGATAATGATCGATGAAAATAAGTGTTTAAAATGACTCAAAAGGAGGATGAGAGCATGGAATAATTCATGGAAAACTTCAAATACAATTTAAAGTGGTCAAGATAAAGCCAATTAGATCTAGAGAGTCCCAAATGAATGTTGCTAGTAAGAGGGTTTAGAGGTGACTGCATTGATATCTTGAACTTGATGGGAAGTGATGATATATACTAGTATCCTTATGAAGTTATATGAGAACCATGTCAAAGGTACTCTAGAGGGACTTCACGATAGGGAAAAGGGCCAAAGGACACATTGACAAGGATTAATAAGACATCTAGTGGGGGATCACTCTAGCCAAAATTGGGAATATGCTGGAGGATTTCAAAATAGATATACCCAATTCCTTAAGCTCCAAGTTAGATACTTTACGATTGAAAAAGAAATAGGAGGAGGAAGAAGTGGCCTTAGCTATTTTGTCCTCGAAATGTAGAAAAAGGCATCCATTGAAGGAGTGCCCACTCAACCAAATTGAAATGTGTGGGATCTGTGAAGAAGAACACTCCACTAGCATGTGCCCCTCCTTAACCAGTTTAAAACTAGTCTATTAGGAAGCAAGTGGGGAGGCCGATCAATTATTTCTTATCACACAAAAATGATCGTGACAATCCCCCAACCTCCACCATAACTCCAAAAACCTATCCAACCTCCTCCTCAACTACAACTCCCTTCACAACCTATCCCTAACCCTAATAACAAACCATCACAACAAGCATATGCTATTGGATTCCCATTTTACCCTACTTACTCTATCTCTTCCCTAGAATGTCAAGATATACACTTAAGATCTCGGAAAACCATAAATAAGTGAGCCTCACCGGTAATTGTAGAAGAATAATAGGAAGAATCTCCAATTGAAAATCCTTCAACCAGACAACCCCCTAATTTGAACTTATATCAAAACAAGAAGGAGTTGCAAATCCCATCTTTTCCAGAGAGACTAAATATCAACAACCCTCCTACTAAACTGGAATTTGATTTCTCGGTGGAACTCAAGAATGTGTGTGTATGAATACCTCTCTTCCAAGCTATCAAAGACGTCCCAATATAATCAAAATCTGTTAGGTATTTATACATATGAAGACCAAGTAGAAAAAGGAAATTTCCCCAAATGGTGCATGTGATAGGAAAATTGGTAGCCTTAATGCTCAATGGAGTTTCCACAACTAAATACTCAGACCCTGGAAGTCCCATAGTTAATGATCATAACAAAAATACCACCATATCTAATACCTTAATTGACCTGGGGGTTGCCATCAATGTCATGACTCAAGAAACCATGAGAACCTTAGGGTTGACATGCCTTAGATAAACCCCAATGGTGTTATAATTGGAAAACTAATCCACTATAAAACTAGATGGCATACTAGAAGATGTAGTAATCTCGGTGGACATGTGGGAGTACCCCACTGATTTTATGGTCCTACAACCCATGACTTCTTTGGGTGGCTAACCCCTAATTTTGGGATGGCCATGGATGGAAACTGATGACTCTTATATAGGCTATAGATCAGGAATTAGCATGACAATTTCTCATGGAATTTCAATAAAGAAACTCTCTTTGTGTTGGGCCCTTCGTTTTTTATTAAAAGAAGTTGCACAAGCAATACTGTAGTACCAATTTTTCTTATCAAGTTGCACAAGCCACAAAGGAGCTGGACAACAGAGAAAGGGGGGAAACAGAAAGTGGTTAGAGAGACAACGCAACACCAACAAGGTGAAAGTAGTTACAACAAAACAAAAACAAGAAAGTAGGCGAAGTCTCAAGCCAAAAAATCCCAATTAGCTTTTATATACAAGATGTATATGATTGTAAAGGGTTGGTGTAGTCGGGATTATCATTCACTCCATTTAGGTTTTGTGATTCTAATTAATATCCATTTTGGGAAAAAGGTAGATAGAGCTATGAAGAATGAGTTCAGAGCCAGAAAGATTGTAACAGAGTAATGATTGTGTCTGTTAGATTGTATCTGAGAAACTCTTGTGATGATAATATATGGAAGGACCTAAGATTTTAAAATATTCTATGTGATTTTCTATCTATGTCTATGAATTGTCATTTTACTTTACTTTTGTAAGTCTGATAAGATCAATGTGCTATAGTTGTTTACAAATGATGTCGCAACTCTATTGTCTTTACTATTAGTTATGAATGGGTTCAAATCTGCTCTTTGTTAGTTCATCTTGTGCAAGACTATGGTGAATCTTGAAGATTCTGGAGATCTGCCTAAGTATTCTCCTTTCGCTTCCATATCTTCTTATCTTGGTTGTGCTTCGAGTGAGAATTGTTCTCTTTGGAGAAGATGAAAATGCCAGCGCTCTAGACTACTCGGTACCTTTTGTTGGTAACTTGAGAAGAACCCTGGTCTGATCAAATTTGTGGCAAAAAAATGGTTCCATTGTCAGGACCTGTGTTAAAAGGGAACCTATAGGGAGAATGCTTCCACAGATTCACCGATATGATATTCACCAATGGTGGGAGAAAAATTGCAACGCCTTCATATGGAAAGAAGCGGAGCTATGAGGAGAATCTGTGAAAGATACATGAGAGGTTGTCTTTTACTCAGAAATATTGAGTGACCAGTACGAGATATTTTGGGTTAAGTTTCCGGAAGAAATTTTCCACTGGATAGATAGGCTCCAAGAAGCTATGGAATTCCAAGAATGAGTCAAGAAAACATGTGCTTGGGATACATAAAAGATTGTAGTGCTTCATCGACTGGATCGTCCGGTAACACGAGCGATCAATTTCTGGGTCAATACAACATTAGAAGGATACATTATTGAATTTGCAGCTGAGAATCACCAATATTTTTCATGGGCAGAAGCAGATTTCAAGAAAGAAGCAAGGGGAAGACTATTGAGAGAAATCCCTTTGTGGATTAAGGTTTTCTTGATGGAGGAGGGGATGTTGACTATGTCCCCAACTGATATGGTAGCCTAAACACGCTCGCTTGGGGTGGGGTGATTTTGGGGTGGAATCATGGCCTGAGAGAGGGGAGAGGGTTCTTTGACAAACAAGGGAGAAGAAAGAAATGGACTCAAGGGACGAGCGAACCTTGAAAAGAGCTGCCATAGTTGAGAAGTGGTGGCACGGTAAGATAAAGAAAGCAATGAAACAGTCTGAGAAGTTGCAGAAAGAATTTGAACTAGGAGAAGTCAAGGAAGGACAGAAGGAAGAATTGTGAAAGATGAGAAGATAGGAAAGACTGGCCAGTCAAAGATTAAGTGAGAGAGAAGCGTAGAGAGAAGGAAGTCCCCAAGAGGGTGGCCAAGAAGAATAAGGTGTAGAAGCATGGGAAAAGGAAGTCGACATGGATCTTGCAGAAGAAAGAGAAGATTCATCCCCGATACCAAGAAAGATCGGGAATCCAGATGAAGGGACCTCTCCAGATGATGAGAATGAGACCCCCCAGATCAAAGAAACCCGCCCTGAAGCCAGTGGCACCAGCCATGAATCACCCATACCCCAAGTGTCATATATACAAGTGGTAAATTCTATACTACCTTCTTATGCTATTCCTATTTCATTACAATCGGTTAGTCAGTCGCAACCGGTAAGTGAGAATATTGGGAGGATATTGGGATCCTTTGGTAGATCACAACCAGGATTGTTAGGTTTTATATTGATAGGAATAGTAAGATTAGCAATGGCTAGTAATGTGGGAGGTTCAATTGCTTGATACCCAGAATTCTGGGGTTAGGGAGACAAGGGTGTTGAGCAGCATTGGTTCCTATGCGAAACAATATGGAGGTCCAGAGGGACTCTAGATGAAAATAAGTTGGTCAAGTTATAGACTACCTTGAGTGGTCGTGCTCTCAAATGGTACATGAAAGATATTGGTCCAGGAGTGCCAGGAGCGCAAGGACAAGCATTCACACTTGGCCAAGTACAGATAAAATTCATAGCAGAGTTTAAGCTACCTCAGTCAGAACAACAAGCTTCGTCAGATTTGTGTGAAATTCAGCAAAGGGAAGGTGAATCAGCCTGGGAATATAGTCATAAGTTTAAATATGCTATAGGGAGGCTAGTGCATCCAATTCGTGAGGATAATCAAAGAGAATGGTATATTCATGGGTTGCTACCTCTGACACAGATTCTCTTAACGCAAAAATGGATAGCTACTTTGGTAGATGCCTTGGAACAATCAATGAAGATTGAATCCATGGAAGGATATATGGGGAGTCTGAGAGTGACCAGACCCCCAACAAATGAAAATTTGGCGCAACTACAAGGACAAATATCGACACTAACAGAGAAGATTCAAGAATTGACGATACCCAGACCAGGACGACCGCAAGTCTGGTGTACCGAATGTTACACAGAGGGACATCTGGTGAACGAATGTCCATGTATGAGAGGAATGGGACCCCCTCAGAATCCAATGGTACCCTCACCAGAACCCATGCTAGGAGTTGCACAAGTATCTGTGAATTTACCATTCCATACCCCAACCTCGTATCATGCTTTTCTAGGTAATCAACCATCGTCGAAAGTTGAGTACTGCGAGATCTGCTGAACTCATGGGCATGGGCCAAGATAGTGCCCCATTATTCATAAGTATTCAATGATACCGAATACTATACATTGTGAGTTCTGCCATCTACCACGCATGCTACCAATCAATGTAGAGCGTTGGATGCACTTGCAGACAGATTGGATAGAACATCATTTAGGGTGAATGAAACCCCTCAAGGACCAAGAAGAGGTCGAGGAGGTGGAGCTGGAGGAGACTTCAGAGGAGGAAGAACCGGGGGAAGAGGACCAAGTAGATGCTACAATTTTGATGAGCAAGGTCACATGGTTAGGGATTGTCCTCATCCGAGGCGGCCATGGTGCTCTCATCGCAGAACCAATGGGCATGCAACAAAAGACTGCCTAGAGATAATTTTGAAATTGGAAGATCGGGTATGTTAGTGAGGAACTAATCTTATAATCTTAGAGAGAAAGAGAGTCATCAAAGGAAAACTACCCAACATTAACATCATTACTCAAGGAGGAGAAAAGACTAACGCAAATGTTGATAATCTGCCTCAAATCCAGAAAGCAGTGCCTAAGGAGGATAGGTATGACCCTATGAAACATAAGATATTATTTAAAAATGCAATAGAAGTATTCCAGAGTATACCTTCCCCATAGATGGAATAAACCCCCCCTCAACCTATCATTTATCCTAATATTGTGCAAGTCCCAGTTTCACCCCCTACACCTCGAAACCCTATAGTCCCGATAAGACAACCTAAGAAGTCACAAAATGTAGTTGACCTTTGGTTTCAGTTATTTTATGATATTCTTGGGAATGACCAGCTGACAGAAAAGTTGCACAATGCCCTGTACTTATTCCTAGGAACTAGAGAATCTCCAAAAACTAGAATAAGGACCAATCTTCCTGAGAAGAATACTGAGAGAGTGCAAAGAAGGAAAATATGATCTCAGAAAGAGTTTAGATTAGCAGCCCATCTAGACGAGTTTGACATTGAAGAAGTTATGTTAGATATAGGATCTAATGTTAACATACTGCCTAAAAGGACTTGGGAATTAGGAAAAAAACAGTTGACATATTCCCTAATCTAGTTAAGAATGGCCAATAAGTATTGTATTTTTCCAATAGAAATATTGGAGAATGTGGAGATAGATGTTGCGGGAGTGAAGAATGTAGCTGATTTTTAGGTGATCTTAATCATGGGAGATAAGGAACCTTATCCTGCACTACTTGGTATTGACTGGGCCTATGGTACTTATGTTGTCATTGACCTAAAGAGGGATACTATGACATTCGAAGTAGACGCAATCAAAGTAGTTTATCCCTTGGATCCATATGTAGGACCTCAATATATGAAGCCAACGAATAACAATATGGAAGGAGAATATTTGGATCAGTTATACATTGTAACAACAAGAACGAGAGAAAACTACATAAATCCTATTGTTGACTTATCAGTGAGTTGGAGGAGCATACAATCGACAGACGAAGATTCAAAAATGGAATTTGAAAGTTGGCAGTGAGGGTCATATGAAATATTTTCAAGGAGATGTGCAACTGTCAGATAATCTAGATGGGTTGAAATCGAGGTCAAAGAACATGCGATATATGATGGTACCTCAGAACTTAACAGTTTTTTGGTTAGTGTGGAAGAAAAGATAACGAAGGATCAAAGGATTTTAGTTCTGGACTTAGCCCTCCAGGGAACCCTTGCTAGATAGTGGGCTAGTCACAAAGCCTTGATTAAGAACTAGGAGGATGTGAAGCAAGCTATTTGATATAGATTTCAAGATAAGGAGCAGCCAAAATCAAAGATACATATGGATTTCCAAGTTGCACAACTGTTCAATGGGCAATCTGATCCTAAAACACATATTGAACAATGTGTGAGATAGTGGCAAGTTGCGGAAATACCATCTCACTTGTGGGTTCAATTATTTCACCATTCGCTAGGTCCGATTCCAAAATCTTGGTACATGCATGAAGAGACCATAAGGAATAAAAGCAACTAGAAAATGTTAGCAAACCAATTTTGCGAGGACTTTTTTTTTACAAGTACCCTGAGCTTAAGATAGTCCTGCAAAGAATTAAAAAATTCCTTTTTACCGATGCTGGAAAATGGAAATCAAACCCAGTGGTATGTGAAAAGCATAGTCAAATGCTTTAGTCTAACCTTCGTCTAGACATGAACAAGACACCTATAGAATGATATAAGATTGAGAAGGATTTGGAAAACTTAGATGATTTGGAAGAACTAAGAAACTTAGCCATTAAGGAAACAAAAGGAAGCAGAGAAATCCAGAACACCATACCTAGCCAGAATGATAGTTCTTATAACCATCCATTGAAGTTGCGAAAAGTCAACATAGGAACTACAAAGAAACCCAAGATAGCTATGGTAGGAGATTACTGGGATGAGAAAACTAGCCAAGAGATACATAGCCTGTTGCGGGGGTATGAGGGCTTATTCCCAAATACATTTTCATAACTAAAATGGATTAAAGGAGCTATGGGAGAGATGAAAATTGAACTAAAACCACGATCAAATCCTATAAGGCATAGACCATATCGTCTTAACCCCAGGGTGAAAGAGAAGGTTAAGAGGGAAATAGACAAGATGCTTGAGGATGGACTTATATTTTCAGTGGAAGAAGAAGAATGGGTTAGCCGCATAGTCATCTAGAGAAAGAAAGATACATAGGGCATTCGGGTATGTGTAGACTACAGAAGCCTTACATATGCCTATGTGCATGACCCTTTTCCCACACCTTTTATTGATGAGGTGCTAGAACAGGTTGCGGGGAAAAAATCTTACTCATTTACAGATGGATTTTCGGGGTATCACCAAGTGAGAATTTCCTAAGAAGACAAAAGGAATACCACATTCATAACATAATGGGGGTCATTTTCATACAATGTTATGCCCTTCGGCCTAAAGAATAACTCTACAGTTTTTTCCCGGATTGTAATAGTAGCCTTCCGAGACTTTATTCACAAATTCATAGAAGTTTATATGGACGATTGGACGATATACGGTCTACTCAAGGAACATGCAATGCTACTACATCTGATGTTTGATAGATGTAGAGAATTGCACATATATTTGAACCTCAGGAAGTGTATCTTCTGTGTGCCACGTGGAAATATGTTAGGCCACATAGTATGCTAGGAAGGAGTGTTGGAATACCCAGCCAAATTTATAGTCATTGTGAACATGCCACCTCCTACGAGCGCTAAACAATTGTGATCCATGCTGGGGCACACCAGGTACTATCACAGGTTTATCAGATGGTATGCAAACATTACTACACCCCTGGAAAATCTACTAAAGAACTTGGAAGTGTTCCAGTGGACACCAGAGTGTGATAAAATGTTTGACATCCTGAAGGAAAAACTCAGCACAACACCTATTCTGATATTTCTGAACTGGGAAAACAAATTTCATGTGCATGTGGATGCATCAGGTATTTCCCTGGGAGCCATATTAGTGCAACCAAGAGATGGAGCCATGGATCATCTCATCTACTTTGCTAGAAGGAAGCTGTCGCAAGATAAGCACAACTATACAGCCACAAAAAGGGAGGGTTTAGCTATGATTTACGCTCTGCAGAAGTTTAGACATTACTTGTTAGACTCTCATTTTAAATTTTTCACTGATCATTCTGTGTTAAAATATTTAGTTAACAAGCCTCTCTTGGAAGGAAGAATTTGTCATTGGTTGTTACTTTTTCAGGAATTTTCATTTGAGGTGATCATCAAACCTGGAAGATGCAACGTGGGCCATGATCACCCATCCAGATTATAGTCAGGATAAAGTGGCAGAGCAGTCGATGATCAACTCTGAGATGCAGACCTGTTCCGGGTTGAGGCCATACCAGAATATCTGGAAGACATAACATTTTTCTTGAGTACAGGGGCCTTCCCAGAAACGTACTCCACAACTTAGAAATGCCATATGGTGGTTTGAGAAATGGACTATCAATTGATTGTAGGGAAATTGTATAAGTTGGGCCTAGATAGTATCCTCAGAAGGTGTTTCTTAGACCACGAAGGACAAGACATACTGTGGGAGTGCCATAGTGGAGTTGCGGGAGGCCATGTTGGAGGAAAGGCCATTGCGCAGAAAATCCTCTAAGATGGATTATGGTGGGCCACACTCTTCAAGGATGAGAAGGAATATAATAGATCTTGTGACATCTATCAGAGAGTCGGCAAGCCATCACGATGAGATGAATTTCCTTTTCAATCAGATCGAGCTCTGCAAGAATTTGAGAAGTGGGTAGTTGACTTTATTAGGCTGATCAACCCCACTACTAGGAACTCAAAGGCCAGGTACATTATTACCACAACTGATTACCTTACATGATGGGATGAGGCAATAATTGTTTAGGATTGCTCGATCGATATTGCTACCAGGTTTATTTTTGAAATCATTATAACTAAGTTTGGATGTCCTAGGAGTCTAACCAGTGATCATGGTGGTCATTTTATCTGTAGTACAATAGAAAATATTACAGCTCAAATATCATAAAAGTATCCCTTACCATCAACAAGCCAATGGAACAATAGAGGCATTTAACAATATTCTGGAGAGAGGATTAACGAAGGTTTGTTTCTCAAATAGGGAATATTGGGATGAGAGAGTCCCAACAGTTTTATGGGCTTATAGGACAACCACGAAGAAACTCCACAAGTATACTCCATTTCAACTAGTCTATAGGAAAGAGGTTGTGGTATCTGCATAGTTCATTGTTGGGTATGTGTTATATTATTTGCACAAGTAGTAGTGTCTGCGTTGCGTCGGGTGTGTAGGGGGGATAAATCCCCCCACATGGGGGCTCATGGGCAGTGCCCCCGAGAAATGTTTTTTGCCTTGGGAAACATGCCACATTTTTGGGTATTTTTTGGCACATGGTTTTTTGCCGATGGTTTTCTATTTCTGGTTAAGGAATTAGGGTTGTTGACTAATCCAAGTCATTGGGTTAGGGTTTTGGATTCCACTGGATCCTATATGTATATTTTATTGTAAACAATGTATCACTATGAATGAATATAGAATATACTAGTTTTCCCAGTTTGGGTTTCTAGGGGAAAAATATTTGTGTAGTGTTTGTATTTTCCATTGTATCTTTTTTGTTCTTTTAATGAAAATATGTTTGCAGAAAATATTGTACAAGGTTAAAATCTACATTTGGTATCATAGCTTTGTTGTCTTCAAGGGGACGCCTTTGTAGTCAAGGTTTGGCTCGAGACTGTGATAATCCTTGTTACAGTGGGAGATCTGTGGTATTGATTTTTCAGGTGAAAAGAAATGGCAAGCAATTAGAAAATAGAGATCGAGAAGTTTAATTGGAAAAGTTTTGAGTTGTGGAAGCTCAAGATGGAAGATTTGTTGGTGGATAGAGATCAGTGGATTGTGGTATATCCAGGTAATGCACCTACAAGAACTTCAATAGATGACTGGAAAAAGTTGGATCGAAAGGTGAAGAGCACAATCCGAATATGTCTCTCAGATTCAATATTACTGAATGTGTTAGAGGAAGCTACAACCAAGGATTTATGGGATAAGTTGGAAAAGTTGTATCAGTCTAAGTCCCTAGTAAATAAACTATTCCTGAGAAATAAGTTGTATAATCCGAGGATGAGAGATGGAGACTCGATGGTAGAGTATTCGAACGCTTTCAATACTATGGTAAGTTAGTTAGTATCTGTTGAGATTNAGACAGTAATACAATTTCCTTGAAGTTTGATGAAGTGGTCTCATCCTTGTTATCGGAGGAGATGAGATGGAAGAATATGGAAGGACAGAGCAAAGACACATTATTTACAAGAGGACGCTCCCAGGAAATAAATAGATCTAAGTTCGCAAGTGGGAGATATAAGTCTAAGGGTAGATCTAAATCTCCCAAAATTTTTGTAAAGGTATGTTGGAGATGTGGAAAAGAAGGGCACTACAAGAAGAAGTGTAGATCCAAAGTTGAGAAAAATAAGGGATCTGAAGAATCTCCTTCTACAGAAGAAAATAGCTCCAAGGAAGAAGGAGGGGATGTGTACTTGGCTTCTTCAAGCACACATGCAGATCACGAGGCATGGTTGGTTAACTGAGGTGCATCCTTTCATATGATTGCCCACAGGGAGTGGTTCTGTGAATATGAAAGGTATGATGGAGGTAATGTTTTCTTAGGTGATGATTTGACAACAAGAATCATAGGACAAGGAAAATTCAAGTTGAGGCTCATAGATGGAAGGATTAGAACACTACCTGGTGTTCTTCACATCCCAGGTTTGGCCAAAAAATTGATTTCTGTAAGCAAAATGGACAATGCAGGGGTAAAAAAAATATTTGAAAAGGAAACCTGCAGGATGGTTCGGGGAGAAATGGTGTTGTTGAAAGGAGTTTGGTTTGGAACTATGTATAAGCTACAAGGAATCACTATTAGTGATGGGTGTAATAGTTATGTTGTTCCTGATATTGGAGTTGAAGAAGAAAGAACTCCTAAAATCTATGGAGAAAAGGTTATGCTGTGGCATCAAAGATTGGGGCATATTGGAGAGAAGGGTCTTTGACTACTACACGATAAAGGTATGGTTGAAGGTATTTCTAACTGCTCTCTGGATTTTGATTTATGTGAACATTGTCTATATGGGAAGCAAAATCGGGTAACATTCCCTTCTGGTGCAATGAGAGAAGAAGGAATTTTACAACTAGTTCATAGTGATGTTTTTGGACCTGTATCGGTCCCATAATTGGGAAAATATGTGTACTATGTCTCATTTATAGCTGACTTCTAGAGGAATACTTGGATATATTTCCTCAGAAAGAAATTTGAATTCTTTGATGGGTTTAAAGAGTTTAAGGCTGTTATTGAGAATCAAACAGAGAAAAGAATTAAGGTGTTGAGGTGGAGATAATGGAAAAGAGTTCTGCGGGAATGAATTTGAATAATTCTATAAGAAGTGTGGTATAGAAAGGAAGAAGACTACTCTATATACACCTCAACAGAATGGAGTTTTAGAAAGGATGAACCAGATGCTGATGGAAAAAGCAAGGTGCATGCTCAATGGTGCAGAGTTAGGGAAATAATTATGGGCAGAGGTAGTGGCTATTGTATGTTACCTGGTCAACAGATCACCCTCATCAGCGCTAGATGACAAGACTCCACAAGAGGTGTGGAATGGTAAGAAACCTTCTCTCACACATCTCAAGGTATTTGGATGTGATGCATATGTTCATGTTCTAAAGGAAAACATGAGTAAGCTAGATAAGAAGGCTGGAAAGTGTATCTTTATTGGATATAAAGATTGTCTCAAAGGTTATAAGCTTTGGAACCCAGAAACTAAGAAGGTAGTGTATAGTCGAG
>SNQJ01S0068429.1:13525-25093 GCA_010110895.2 Picea sitchensis | reverse complement strand
AACTAAGAAGGTAGTGTATAGTCGAGATGTGGTATTTAGATAAATGAAGGATGTTGTTAAACAGGAAGTCCTACCAAGTAAGGAAGAACCAGAGAAAATAGAATTTGATTTAAAGGATGATGAGTCAGACTCTACAGAAGAACAAGAATTAGAAGAAGAAGATCCTCATACTCCATTATTGAGGAGAACGGTTCGAGAAAGAAGGATATCGAAAAGGTATACTCCATCTTATTTCCATTCAAATTTTGCTTTGTCTATTACTGATGATGATCCTAGAACTTATAGGGAGGCAGTGGATTTAGAGGATGGAAATCTATGGAAAAGGGCCATGGACGAAGAAATGGAAGCTTTGGGTAAGAACGAGGCTTGGGATCTAGTGGAATTTCCAACTGGAAGAAATCCCATTGGAAACAAATGGGTATTTAGAAAGAAGTTTAATGCAGAAGGAAAAGTGGAGAAATACAAAGCTCAGTTACTAGCAAAGGGTTATTCCCAAGTTCAGGGAATTGATTTTGGTGAGATTTTTTCTCTTGTTTCCAAGTTAACCTCTATAAGATTTATGTTATCTGTTGCTGCTACATTTGATTTTGAAGTAGAATAGATGGATGTGAAAACAACATTCCTACATGGGGATATGGAATAAGAAATCTATATGAAGCAACCAGAAGGTTATGTTGTGAAGGGAAAGAATGAGCTGGTATGCAAGATGAAAAAGTCCCTGTATGTTTTAAAAAAATCACCAAGGATGTGGTATAAAATATTTGATACTTATATGCTGGGACTTGGCTTCATAAGAAGAAAAGAGGATCACTGTGTGTATTTTAAATTAATTGGTGATCATTTGATTTATTTGGTCTTGTATGTGGATGACATGTTGCTGAGAGGAAACAACAAGGAGATTATACAGGATGTGAAAACTCAGTTGTCCTCTAAATTTGACATGAAGGATCTCTGTGCTTCAAATTTCATTTTGGGCATGGAAATTAAAAGAGATCAGAAAAATAGGAAACTATGGTTTAATATGCAGAGGTTTAATATGGAATATGCAGAGGTTTAATATGAAAAATAGGAAACTCGAGACAATATTGCAGAGGTTTAATATGCAGGAATGTAAACCAGTCAAGGTTCCTATTCCTGTTGGTGTAAATTTATATGCGGCTTAGTGTCCCAAGACACATGAAGAGGAGGAGGACATGTCTCATGTTCCATATGCAAGTGCAGTTGGTAGTTTGATGTATGAAATAGTCTGTACTCGACCGAACATTGCACATGCAGTGGGAGTTTTGAGCAGGTATATGTCAAAACCAGAGAAGGAGCATTGGACAACAATAAAAGGGGTTTTCAAGTATTTGTGTGGCACTTCCAGCTATGGATTTTTCTACCAAGGAAGACTGGGATTGGACAAAGTGGTGGATATACATGGATTTGTGGATGCAGACTGGGATGGAGATCTAGATCGTAGGATATCTACAAGTGGGTATGTGTTTAACATATTTGGAGGAGAAATAAGTTGGATGAGAAAAAGATAGGTTGTAGTGGACTTTCAACTATAGAAGTTGAATGTATAGTAGCCACTCATGTAAGTAAGGAAGCAGTATGGTTAAAAATATTGTGTTCAGGTATTGGGTTGGTACAACAAGATATAAGGATATATTTTGATAGTGAGAGTGCAATTTTTCTTGCGAAGAACCCAACTTATCATTCAAAGACAAAGCATATTAATATTCAATATCACTTTGTGAGAGACATGGTTGAAGAAAATAAAGTGTTGTTGACGAAGGTGGACACTTTGAAGAATTTTTCATATTGATTAAAAAATATGTGAGCACTGAGAAGTTCTCTTGGTGTAGAGGATCCATGGGCATTTATGCCCTGGATTGTTGACTATGTAACCCTGTAACCCCCTGTATGCAAAGAAAACAACAAGTGGGAGAATGTTGGGTATGTGTTATGTTCTTTGCACGAGTAGTGGTGTCTGCATTGCATGGGGGTTCGGGGTTAGTTCCCTCGATAAATTATTTTTGCCTCAAGAAATGTGTCACATTTTTGGGCGGTTTTTCAGCACATGGGTTTTTTCCGATGGTTTTCTATTTTCGGTTAAGGAATTAGGGTTTTTGACTAATCCAAGTCATTGGGTTATGGTTTTGGATGCCCCTGGCTACTATATTTATATTGTATTGTAAACAATGTATCACTATGAATGAATATATAATATGTTGGTTTTCCCAGTTTGGGTTTGCAAGGGAAAAATCTATGTGCAATGTTTGTATTTGCCATTGTATATTTTTTGTTCTTTTACTGAAAATTTGTTTGCAGTAAATATTGTACAAGGTTAAAATATACATTCATTACCTTGATTCTATACATTACACATATTACACACATTTCAGAGGATGAATCAGTCATGCATAGGGTTATAAAGTTGCAAGAACTTGATGAGACCAGGTTTTTAGCAGACTTTCACCAATCAGCTGAGAAAGCAAGGTAGAAGGCTTGACATGACAGGCACATTAAGACTAAAATATTTGTGCAAGGAGATAAGGTCCTACTTTATGACAGTCAATACCAGAAACATCCAGGCAAGCTGTGAATGCATTGGTTGGGACCATTTATAGTTGCGGAGATCCGACCCTCTAGAGTAGTCAGAATCGCGGAACTAAATGATATACTTTGGCCAGGATGGGTGAATGGCGCTCACTTGAAATCCTATATTTATCATAACTAAGATAATAGACTATTTCTGTAGTCCAAAGGAGCATGTATAATAGTTATATTTGAATTTTCTGCAATTTCTTTGAATTCAGTTAATAAAGTCAGAGTGTGCATTGTTGCGTCGCGACATGTATTTCATTTTCTTTTGTCTAAGTGTTGCTTTGGTGTAGAAATGATTACTCAAAAATGTAGGATCAGAAGAGCCACAAATATATTAATGAAATTCATTAAATGTGATGAGGACCCCTTTGTGGTCAGAGGGAGAGAGAATACAGATGTAATCCTATTCAATGTGCCACACAAACCTACTCCATTCATCGCCTTTATGATCATTACAGTAACTCATCGAAAATATGTTAAACCATAAAGCCACGATACGTGAAGATGCCATCGATATTCAAGCTAGGATTCTCATCCTTCCAAATGGTAAGGTCTGAAGTCGGCCACATCCCTGACCAACTTGCTCAGTAAATGTGAGGATCACCCATTAAACAATCCCATCGGAAAACTCAGCTCCAAGTTGTGTCTATAATCTTAATGATGAGTGGCCTTAGAATTTATTACAGAACTTTCCAGCTAAGCCTTAGTATAAGGTTTTGTGAACTCGGTGTAAGACACATTGTTTCCCAGAGAGAACTTAGTGCCTTGCGATTTCTGAATTTTACTCATGCCTATGAAATCCCTCGACCCTTAGTCACAATCCCAAATCCCAGTTAGCCTATCGAAGTTTATTGACAATCTAGAGTCACTATGTTGAGAGCTACAGGAAGTAGAAGTTCGGTTTTGAAAGTCACAGTGCTGGATGAGCCATGTGATCCTTGAGTCGAGATCGTGGGCAATCTCAAAGGGGAGATCAAGCAATTCAAACTCTTCAACCTCGACCTGATAGACCAGGTCATGTTTCTACAATTGAACATCGATGTGTTCTAGAGTGTGGCTCCAGATGAGTTAGGAGGGATGCAATTTGTGCCAAAGCTGAAGTTCATCAACCTCTTCAACTCCATCATCATGAATCTTTAGGACTTGCCAGTTTTTGACACTACGGGTGAGGTTTCACGGTGTACTAAGTTCCTCATCAGCCACGTACATGACAATATCTTATGGCTCGATAGATGGTATCCCATACATGTAGAGGATATCCATAAACTCACGGGCCTCTCCATCGAAGGCGAGGACGTATCCAAAGGAATTCAAGGTCCCAGTAAACATGGGAATAAAAATGGAGAATGTAGCTTGTATGAATGATTTCATACTCAGAGAGGGGGCCACACAACCAAGATTGACCCCATTCTACCCGAGACAGTAAGAAAATCTTGCTATGTGATTGTTAGAAAGGTGATGTGGTCGTATTACAAGGGTGAGTGCACTTTGGATGCCTTGTCGGTAGTAGATTTTTGCGCCAATGGAGCAGTATTCAACTGGTGTAGCTACTTGCTGGAAGAACTCGTGGTAGCATGTGAAGAAGAACATGATAAGGGAGGCACCTTCACCTACGGATATCTGTTAGTTGCATTCACCATGCTGAAGTGGATGCCACCTTTAGGAAGACCGCTATCCCCAACAGACAAAGGTCGAATAACAAAGATGTTCAAGCCTTGGAACTCAAGGTTAGACTCGGAGAACACTGCATTCAACAAAAAAACGTTCTCAAAATGGTATAATTGGTTGCTTGACGCATCTCAGAGGTTGTGCATACCTCAGGAGTTTCTCAACATGAACACATGAAACATCGCATTCAGTATGAACCGCCATCACACATTTGTCTGGCCAAGGCATTCCTAGAGAGAAGACTTCCACTCTCGAATGCTTCCATTCTACCTGGATGAGGAGGCCTTTGACAAGGAGGTCATGTCATGGCCAGGAGTGAAACACAACTCGCACAATTTGGGGATGCACTACCTTCTACTGACGAAGATTTTTAAGAAAAAAGGATAGGAAGAAGGGGTACGAATGAGTTCGGTCCCAGAGGAGAAGAAGAAATAGCCTCCAACGCAGATGGACTCAGAGGAGGAGGATGAAGAGATGAAACCACTAGAACGCAAGAAGAGGACATTTCCCATGTTCCTGCAGCTACCAGAGAAATCCATGTTGACAGGTAAAGATGTCAATGACATCCTAAACAATGCCTTCATTAGAGACTTGATGGTCAAGAAACCTGGGACAAGTCTCTCCCCAGTAAAGATCTTGAACCCTCATCCTATATCATCAACCATCCCCTGTATTCGAGCAACCCAAATGATCATTGAAATTTAGGATGATCATGAACCTAATACCACTCCATCCACCACCATCATTACCGAACAAACACCATCACCCCCACAATCCCAGTCGCCACCTCGAGAGATAACCATTCCACCCCAAACCAATGAGCTAGAGCCCATGCAGCTAGACCTCCCCAAACTACCCGAGCATAGACCAAATCTCACTGTTCCAAACTTTGAAGTCTCAAGACAAAATATTGTTCTGTTTGTACCAATTTAGGACAGTCCACCTTCAACGAAGATTTAAAAAATACCAATGCCACAAGTCCCCAGTCCTCAATGCATGCCCTCAATGATCAATGTTGGGGGTGTTATCCAAAGGAGCGGAACCTTAGAAGGCGAGGTCCAGAAAGAGGCAGAAGTACGAGAGGTTCATAAGGAAATTGCGTCCACATCAGAATAGAGTGCAACCTCGTTGCAAGAACAGTTGGAGCTAGTACTCCAAAATCCACAACAGTGTGTAGAGATGATGCAGCTTTGCCTCGAAAAAATAGAAGTTCTAGTGTTCTGTTGGGCCCCAACAACTCCCCCTAAATTTTTACAAAATTTAAAGGGCCGCAACAACTCCCCCTAAATGTTTACAAAATTTAAAGGGCCCCCATTAGAATCTTGACAATTATAATGAGCTATAGAATCAACCTTTTCAAATAGTTCCATACCTTGGCTTGCTTTGAGACAAACTTAAGACATTCACTATAGTATGAGACATTCATTACAAGAGTATATGTCAAAAGTTAGAAACGAGCATAAAAATCCCAATTTAAACAAAAACATTATTTTTTATCAAATGTTTACTTTCGTTTAAATTATGATTATGTGTTCATCCTTTTGTTCATTAGCAAGTTTGACTATTTTGAATAATGTGTTCAATACTTCATCAAATAATATCTTGGTTGGTTTCTCATTTTCATAAAATCATTTGGTGATATTAATTAATTAAATTCTTTTTTCACTNCATCTCATAATAATAATAATAAATAAATAAAGAATTATCTATCATTTGTTTGATTTTGTAAAAAACCAAAATTAATATTTTTCTCTTCTCCATTAACTTGAAGCTTCTAGAATTTTAAGATCATTATAAACAATGTTTGTTTAGAACTTATAGTTTTTTTTTTTAAGTAAAAAAGGTAGTACCTGCTATATTATATTGACATAGAAACAGAGGCAAAAATACACAGAGATAATATCGTACTGTGCCACCAAATATGCTGTCGTTTTACCGGAAACCAACATGGTTTGGGGCGAAATATGTCTAGGAAGATAGGCTAAAGTATTGTTTTTCCATCCGTCCTGCCCGAAGGAAACCAGGACAAATGGCCATAGATCGTTTTGACATTGAACAACAATAAGATGTAAAACAAAACTAGAAAAGAAAAAAACTCAAATACCCGGTGACCTGTCGCCTTTGTACTCCTAACACGCGGATTTGGCCGGAATGAAAAATGGTTGTGCACACGTTGGACATTTCCTCTTTGTTGGAGTGTTAGAGTAAGTGTCAAGGAGCAGGTCCAAGCGTTGTCCCATGAGGAAGGCTCTGTGCTCCTGGTCTTCCATGTGGCCTCGGAGTTCGAACACGAGAGCCAAATGTTCTACGCGGAGGAGTGGAACATGCAAATTGCTGGTGACTGCCACTGCTGAGGTTTCATTCCCCACTTCTGCTCTAATCTCATCCGCATTCATCACTGTCGTGTCTATGTTATGCATTAGTTTTGTGCAGGCACTGTTCAATACTTCTTCAGTGTTCGGTACCTTCTCAGCATGAATGGTGGGGATGCAGTCATCTGGGCACAGAATTTCTTCCACATAATAGATTGGGAGCTCTTCTGTAGTCTCTCCTTTCAGAACGCTTCCAGCCTGTGTTTCAGGCACATTAATTTGAATTTTTGGGGTGGTCGCAATATCCTCCGGGCATGGAATTTCTTCAACGTAGCAAATTGGGAACTCTTCTTTCAACCCTCCCTTCAGACAACTTCCAACTTGTGCATCAGGTTCAATTGCAGGGGTGTGCATTCTTTGCTCTGTCGCAGGCTCAGCTATAGTGGCATGGAGTGCCAAGCGGTCGGCTCTTGCTCTGTGCCGGAGGATAGAAGTCATCGTCGAAAGAGCGCACTCAAAATTATCTCTTCTCTGTCGCTGTGCTTTATGGGTGTACCAGGTCGAGCCTCAACGAGGCTTGCCTTGCTCCCTGGTCATTGCGGAGTAAGGGTGAATGGAGATACAAAGGAGACTACACCAAAGCTCCCAACTGGCGAGGAGGTCCAAAACTAAAATGAACGAGCTCTGTCCAGGATTCCTAACTTTCAAGTTTCCATGTAATGGTATTGCATGGCTCCATCTTATCTCTATCATATTGAATGCTAGTGGTGCTAGTGCACTCGCGCGAGGGAGAAGTCCCTCCTCCGTAGCGCTGTTGTAATGGCCTACTACCATATTAACTATTGAGGGGATGGGTAGCGGCCTTCAACATTTAATCTTTGGCTTAGTGCTAAACCATGTGGCAAGGCTTCGTTGCGTGTCACCCCATCTGGGGGTTTAGAACTTATAGTTAGTTTAAATTCATTTTTTATTTTATTGTTTTAGATTTTGTTTTATTCACAATTTTTAGATTATTAATTTAGGTTTCTTTTTGCTTCATGAGTTTCTATTATCAAATATTTGATACAAATCTGATCATGGCTTGATTTTATTATCCAAATACGTTCAATAAGATTGATCCAAAAATAATATTGGATTGCTACAAATAATTTTATGACCAACAACAGATAAAATTTGGAAAGGCGTCAAGATCAGACAGAGACTTTTGCAGGACTGATTGCAACCAAAGCATGAGGCATTTGAAGAAGTGGTTGAAAACCCACTTCCCAAATGGATCCGTTTATCTTCCTCATAGATATTTTCCCAAACAAATGCACGAGTTAAGAGATATTTGGGTCTCTTTACAGGAAAATTTCAGGTGGCGAAAATTTTTAGTGACACCCAGACTGTTTATTCATTCTATAAATATATGAGAACGTTCAGAGCCAATGGGTGAAATAATAAGGAGAGGAGGATTTTAATCCTTTCTCTTTTGTATATTATTTATTTTGTAAAATTTTCTTCTTTTCAAATGGAGTAACGGATAGTTGGAATCTTTGGGAGAATGAACGATTATTTTCAAAGAAGAATATGGAATTCTAGGTTGCTTAATGGCTTTTGTCCTGTGAGTAAAATGGTTTTATTTTCATTATAATATCTTCATATTATTTGAATAATTGATTATGCATTGATTTTAATTAGCTTTAGTCTATTTTATCGATACATGGTTAATTGCTATCATTTATATATTAGTTTTTCCAATCTTTAAAGTCTATTATCCAAAAACAATTCTTCCAGGACTACAAAATTGACAAGTGATTCCAAAACTTAATAGAATGACATATATGCATTTTGGATTTAGCCTTTTTTTATAATGTTGTTATTTATGTTTTGTTAATCCTGTTACATGTGTAGGTATGATATCTTTAGATTAAATGATCTGTGATATGTAGGAGCTTTATATTATAAATACCATCTATCACTTGCTTCTCAAAATACAAATTCTATGATCATATCTTCGATTTAAATAATGAGATTTATCTTTGAGTTTTAAATTGAATGATAAAATGAATAGATTTCTTCCATATTTATCTTGTTGTAATCATGTATAATTATGAGATCACAGGTTTTTGTTTGTGTTTCCTTTTCTGTCATTAAAACCTTCGCTGCCAATACATGTTTTGAATTTATTTAGAACAATCATAAGGTTCATTGCATATTTCTCTCTTAGACATGGCAGTTGGATGTCCTCCAACTATGCAGATGCTTGGATACACCTTACTAATTCACTGACATGATAGTTTCTTTGTATTTTTCTTGTCATTTACATATCATTGCAACTAGAATGTATGCTTCATCTTTGACTATCCACATGTTCATGTTTCATTGAATTTTTTGCAAGATTCTTTAAATTTATAAAGGAAAAACAATAAATATTTTTATGTGCTTTCTTTATCTGCTTCCTAGAAGAAATCATTTTTCACATCGATTTTTGTAAGTTTCGATTAAAACTTGCAGCTTGCAAATCATGTAAATAAATGAGACTTGTATATCTTTTGCTTAAATACAACTACTACAGTTACATTAGAGCATATGTATATATATATAGTGTTTAGTAATTAGTTAGTTATTTCTCTCTTTTATTCGTTTCTTTTAGGATTCTTAGATTGACTAATGGAGCCATTAAACCCATCAGAACGAGTTACACCAAACGACCTAGGTTATTTAGACAACTCCGGACCAGACCCGCTCTTCTAGTTGACGGACGATCAATTTCACCCATCAACAAATGGTGCTAGAAGGAGGGCCATACTGACAAGTCGGCCTTGCAGGAGTCTTTGTTTTGAATGTATTTACTTCCCCATGGATCCCCAAATCACCGTGTTGGAACATGCTTTCCACTTCTCATTACCTGATGTTCCCAATGAGACAGTCTCTCGCTTGTCAAAAATCACCTTTGATGGTAGGGGGGATGTATCTGCTAAAGACCACCTTAACAAGTTTTGGTGCAAATGCATCAAACGTGACATTTCTGGTTTAAAATTTTTATGTAGATTGTTTGGTTTTACTTTTAGGGGTCGGATTAAACATTGGTCTGAGTTTTTTCCAGCATATCACATTTTTTATTGGTTTCAATTTGTAGAGGAATTTTTAGATGCTTTTGAAATCTATGATTACAATCAATTATGTGAAGAATTTCAAACTTTGCTAATCAATGACAATTCATCTTCAAAAGACTTTTTGAAAAGAATCCACCATGTTCTTTGTAAATTTAATCTTGATGACATGTCATTTATATTAAATATCCTTTATGATGCTTGCATCCCTTTCATCCAGTCATATTCAATCGTGAATGATCAGACAATTACAAATCCTATCACTCAATTGCGAGAAGAATTTTGTTCGCAAGATGAGAGAAATTCATCCGAAAATTTTGAACAAGCAAGGGAGATTCTATCTATTGTTCAGAAGTTTTTACTGATAATCAAATTGGTTTTTCCTCTTAAGCATTGTATATTCATTCCTCGACCATTGTGGAAGAAGATTTTATGTTGGGTCAAGATGAATGTCCATATTCTTCTAACTCTTTCTCTAATCAGTACTTAAATCCAGTTATTAAAGAACACTTAGGTGACGAAAACGATCATAAGCATTCTAACATTCCAATGAAACTGATTAAAGATGTAGATCTGCAATTGGAAGAAGAAACCTTAAACCCTCATCTACAAATCGTACCTTATCAACATGAAAAATCAGATTTTTTTCATGAAAGTTTTGAATTATCTATCATACAGGAGGCAAATTTAAATGATCATATTATGTTGAAGAATTTATCACCAAAACAGAGTGAAAGTTTTAAGGAAAATGAAGAGAAATGTCTTGAGAATACCATTTTTAAATATCATAGGTCAAGATATTCTTTTCATGTGCTCATTTTTTATTCCTTTTACTCTTTATATCCCGATCTCTTCTTAGATTCTGGTGGACTTGATACTTTATCCACAGTATCTTACTCTTTGCCATCACAATCAAATCTTTTCAATATGCCAAAATTTGGTGAAATTAATTCCAAACATAACATTTATGAAGTTGGATTTGATGCTCTTTCACTTTCGTCACTCGCATGGAAAAATGACATGTTGCAAGATGATTTTACATGATTTATTGTTGAAAAAGACAATGCACTTATTCTTATGGAAATTAAATATTCTACTCATTCTTTGATTAGTTCGAATTTTAATTTTTATGCTTCACAGTTTGAAACAATCAATATCATCAAAGGAAGTGTTCAAACCAATAATCTAATTGATGTCATGAATCCTCCAATGATGTGTTCCCCATTGATATATCCATTTCATCAAAGTCATAGTTTGCATTCTAATTTTTATGACAGGATCTTAGAATGGCTTGAAGATTCGTATCTAAAAAATATTCGTAATAAAGATAAAGTTGTGCTTGCTTTGTTTCTAGCTAAATATCTAGGAAGTAAGCATTACATGATTTTTTTAGATCCTCCATGTGAAGAAATTGATGAACACTTGGAGAATTGTCAAGAGGATGGGGCACTTCGGCCTTGATGGATGGTTATGTCAAGTCCCCAAAATTTTGACAAGTTTTCCAAACTTACTTACACTCTTTCATGCCATTATGACCCATATAAGGACCAGATTGCAGAATTGTTGGAGGATTCATACATCAAGAATTTTAAAAAGAATGGTAAAGTCGTGCTTGTTTTGTTTTTAAAAGAATATATAGGAGGTAATAATGACATATTTATTTTGTATCTGCAAATACTACATTCTTTTATTCTAATTTTCAACTTTCTATGCCTTGCAGGATTGAAGATGCTCTTATGGCTACATTGGAAATACGACTTCACTTAGTATTTTTTATTTGTTTAGTAGTTAGAGTAGGTTTAGGAGTAGGTTTTATTTTAGTTTTCTTTCTCAATATTTCTTTGTGTAATAATGCAGTTATGAACACAAGTGGGTACACCAAGAGAACCATAATATGAATG
>SNQJ01S0068429.1:0-11665 GCA_010110895.2 Picea sitchensis | reverse complement strand
TACTTTCGTTTAAATTATGATTATGTGTTCATTCTTTTGTTCATTAGCAAGTTTGACTATTTTGAATAATGTGTTCAATACTTCATCAAATAATATCTTGGTTGGTTTCTCATTTTCATAAAATCATTTGGTGATATTAATTACTTAAATTCTTTTTTCATTTTGCATCTCATAATAATAATAAAAAGTAAAAAAAGAATTATCTATCATTTGATTGATTTTGTAAAAAACCAAAATTAATATTTTTCTCTTCTCCATGAACTTGAAGCTTATAGAATTTAAGATCATTATAAACAATGTTTGTTTAGAACTTATAGTTAGTTTAAATTCATTTTTTATTTTATTGTTCTAGATTTTGTTTTATTCACAATTTTTAGGTTATTAATTTATGTTTCTTTTTGTTTCATAGGTTTCTATTATCAAATATTTGATACGGATCTAATCATGGCTTGATTTTATTATCTAAATATGTTCAAGATGATTGATCCAAAAATAATATTGGATTGCTACAAATAATTTTATGAGCAACAACAGATAAAATTTGGAAAGGTGTCAAGATCAGAAAGACTATTTTGTAAGACTAATTGCATCCAAACCGTGAGGAATTTGAAGAAACGATTGAAAACCCACTTCCTAAATGGACCTGTTTACCTTTTACGTAGATATTTTCACAAACAAATGCACGATTTGAGAGATATTTGGGTCTCTTTATGGAAATTATTAGTGACGCCGAGACTGTTCATTCGTTCTATAAATATATGAGAAAGTTTAGAGCCAATGGATGAAAGAATAGGGAGAGGAGGATTTTAATCCTTTCTCTTTTGTGTATTATTTATTTTGTAAACTTTTCTTCTTTTCAAATGGAGTAACGGATGGTTGGAATCTTTGGGAGAATAGACGATTATTTTCAAATAAGAATATGGAATTCCAGGTTGCTTAATGACTTTTGTCTTGTGAGTAAAATGATTTCATTTTCATTATAATATCTTCATATTCTTTGAATAATTGATTATGCATTGATTTAAATTAGCTTTAGTCTATTTTATCAATACATGGTTAATTTCTATCATTTATATATTACTTTTTCCAATCTTTAAAGTCTATTATCCAAAAATAATTCTTCCAGGACTACAGAATTGACAAGTGATTCCAAAACATAATAGAACGACTTATATGCATTTTGGCTTTAGCCTTTTGTTTATAATGTTGTTATTTATGTTTTTTTAATCTTGTTACATGTGTAGGTTTGATATCTTTAGATTAAATGATCTATGATATGTAGGAGGTTTATATTATAAATACCATCTATAATTTACTTCTCAAAATACAAATGTCGTGATCATATCTTCAATTTAAATAATGAGATTTATCTTTGAGTTTTAAATTGAATGATAAAATGCATAGATTGCTTCCAGATTTATCTTGCTGTAATCATGTATAATTATGAGATCACAGGTTTTTTTTTGTGTTTCCTTTTCTGTCATTAAAACCTTAGCTGCCAATACATGTTCTGAATTTATTTAAAACAATCATAAGGTTCATTGCAAATTTCTCTCTTGGACATGGCAATTGGATGTCCTCCAACTATGCAGATGCTTGGATACACCTCACTAACTCACTGACAGGATATATTCTTTGTATTTTTCTGTCATTTACATATCATTGAAACTAGAATGTATGGTTCAGCTTTGACTATCCAAATGTTCATGTTTCATTGAATTTTTTGCAAGATTCTTTAAATTTATAAAGGAAAAACAATAAATATTTGTATGTGCTTTCTTTATCTGCTTCCTAGAAGCAATCATTTTTCACATCGATTTTCGTAAGTTTTGATTAAAACTTGCAGCTTGTAAATCATGTAAATAAACGAGACTTGTATATCTTTTGCTTAAATACAACTACTACAGTTACATTAGAGCATATATATATATATATATATTGTTTAGTAATTAGTTAGTTATTTCTCTCTTTTATTCGTTTCTTTTAAGATTCTTAGATTGGATAATGGAGCCATTAAACCCGTCAGAATGAGTTACACCAAACAGCTTGGGTTATTTAGACAACCCCAAATCGGAACCGCTCTTCCAGTTGACGGACGGTCAATTTCGCCCGTCAACATGTTCCTTCCATCAAAATTTAGGAGGAGACTTGCGTAGCCACTGCAAGGTCCATCTACAGGGGAGGAGGAGAACAACTAGTGGAATCCCACTACAGGTTTGAGTACCCAGGGAGGCAACCACTTCTTCTACTGACCTCGCTCAGTGGCCATCAACGCATCTAATTGGCATGATCAGAGCTTCAACTGATCAATTGGCATAGAGACTACAACATGTCAAACGGGATGAAGAGTTCGAAAAGGAGGAAGCACTCCTCACCCAAGCATGCAGGACACAAGAAGAATACACAAAGATCCAGGCGGAGCAGAAACTAGAAATATTCCAGGAGAAGCTTGCAGAAGCCTATCTAGAGATAAGAAAGGCAACACCACAACTGCCTAAATCCAGTGCAGCAGGTGATCCTGATCAACAGATTGAGCTACTCTAGGGAGCATGGTAAGAACTGGCCATTAGTGCAGATAATCTAGAAGAACAACCGTGCGAGAGTCAGCACGAAGCAGAGAAACAACCTCATAAAATGCAAGAGAAAATGGAAATCATTTTAGTTGAAGGGAACAAGGCCAGAGTAACTTTACACCGAAGGACTGTAGAGTGTACAAATGTTTTGCGAGAGGTTAGTGACTGGATGGGCATTATAGCATGGTGCAACCAGACTCTGGAGGACTTGTGCATCAAGGTATAGTCACTCAACGAAGAGGCCGCCACTACACTAGATTCGCTAGAACAACAAGAAAAGTTTGACCAGATCCAACAAATTGATAATGATCTAAATGCTTTATATGAAGCCTAGTCAGTCGCTAAGAGAGAGCTACGCAAGTTCTGACCAATCGTCCAGAAAACATACTTGCAGATGCACCAGGTAGATGCTACAACTGATTCAGAGTGGAACTCTCTGGTTGCATCTAAACCCAAGGGATGCATTACAAATGCAACTTAGTAGTTCATGGCCAAAGCTTCATTTTTGGCTAGGAAATAGAAGGATAAAGATGACAACTTCTAAGGTATAAGGAAGAGAGCCCTGGAATTGGTTCCAAAGTTGGGCCCTTCATTTGAAGAAGTGGAAGAAGAAAGTGCTCCATAAAAAGTGGAAAGAAGAATAGAGACAAAGGATAAAGGAAAGCAACAATCACTACCAGAATCCATGGAAGAGCCAAGGACTTGACTTGAGGGTGAGTCAAGGATTGTGGCCATAGCCTATTGGGACCTTCGTTTTTTAATAAAAGAAGTTGCACACGCAATACTACAGTCCCAATTTTTCTTAGAAATTTGCGCAACCCATAAAGGAGTTGGAAAACATAGCAAGGGAGGAAACAAAAAGTGGTTAGAGAGACAATGCAACACTAGCAAGGTGAAAGCAGTTACAACATAACAAGAACAAGAAAGTAGACGAAGTCTTAAGCTAGAAAATCCCAATTAGCTTATATATATGATATGTATATGATTGTAAAGGTTTGGTGTAGTCGGGATTATCATTCACTCCATATAGGTTCCGTGATTGTAATTAATATTCATTTTGGGAAAAAGTTAGATAGAGCTCTGAAGAATGAGTTCAGATCCAAAAAGATTGTAGCAGAGTAATGACTGTATCTGTTGGATTGTATCTGAGAAACTCTTGTGATGATAATATATGGAAGGACCTAAAATTTTGAAATATTCTATGTAATTCTCTATCTATGTCTATGAATTTTCATTTTACTTTACTTTTGTAAGTCTGATAAGATCAATATGTTATAGTTGTTTACAAATGTTGTCGCAACTCTATTGTTTTTACTATTAATTATGAATGGGTTAATATATTCTCTTTGTTAGTACATCTTGCGCAATACTATGGTGAATCTTGAATATTCTGGAGATCTACCTAAGTATTATCCTTTCCCTTCCCTATATTCTTGTCTTGGTTGTGCTTCAGGTGAGACTCCTTCTCTCTGGAGAAGATGAAAATGCCAATGCTCTAGACTACTAAGTACCTTTTGTTGGTAACCCGAGAAGGACCCTGGTATGATCAACTTTGCGCCAACACTTTGTACCCCCAACCAAGCCTAGTATCAACCCAAAAACACCTATTTTGGTGGATGGTGAAGAGGATGAGGAGATTTCCCAACTAGTACTTTTAGTAGACCAATATATTGTTGTCATAGAAAAGATGAAAGATGGCGAGATTGATGATTTCATAGCTTCTGCCTCATTATCTTCCCAACACAAACTTAATCAGATCCTAAGAAACCATACTCAAGAAATCCTCTCCATGGTTAATGCACCACCAATATCACAAGAGACAACCACTACTGAGAGAATTAAGTCTCTTACCAAGCTTGTGTAAATTAGCCCAGGGAATTTTCTAAACATTAATCGAGGATTGTCTATGCCACAAAAGAAACAACTCATTGAGTTCCTAAGGAAGTGTATCAATGTTTTCTTCTGGGAATAAACATATATGAAAGGAATCCTCCCATAATTGTGTACACACCATATATACATCAAAGAAAAATTCAGACCCATTCACCAACTACAATGTAGGATGAACCCAACATTGAAGGAGATAGTTAATGAATAACTATATAAACTAATCTTCACAAATTTCATCTATCCTATCTCTTACATAAAATGGGTCTCCCCTCTCATTATAGTTCCAAAAAATAATGGTAAATGGAGGACTTGCATTGACTATAGGGAGTTAAACAAAGCCACCCACAATGACCATTTCCCCTACCCTTTATTGACCAATTGTTGGACACATTGGCTGGGAAGAAATACTTATGTTTCCTCGATGGGTTGAGCGGATACAACCAAGTTCAAATTACACCCGAGGATCAAGATAATACCACATTCACTTTCTCATGGGGAACATTTTCATATAGGGAGTTTCCATTTGGACTTTGCAATGCTCCAACTACCTTTCAAAGGGTAATTTTTGGTATATTTTCTTATCTCATTCACGAATGGGTAGAAGTGTATATGGAAAATTTCATGACATATGATGACACCTTCATATCATCTCTCATTCACTTAGATAAAGTACATAAGAGATGCATGGAGTCCATTTTCACTCTGAACAATGAAAAATGTGTTATTATGTTCACAAAAGGTATTGTCTCAGGGAATCACATCTCTCTTGTAGATATGCGGGTCGATCCATTGAATATATAGGCAATACTCAATCTCCCTCCCCCAAAAACACAAAAAGAGGTCAAAAGTTTTCTAGGAAAGGATGGATATTATAAACGCTTTATGGAAAATTTTGAAAACATTGCATGCCCCTTAATCCTATTACTCACAAAGGATGTTGAATTCAATTGGACTGATAGGTGCCAGAGTGCTTTTGAAGAACTAAAGAAGAAATTAACAACAACACCTATCCTGAGGGGACTAGGCAAATTTGTGTCATTACACATATCCATAGACACATCAGACACTTTCATTAGAGTTGTGCTTGGACAACAAGAAAAATCATGTCATCCATATGCAATATACCTTATTAGTAAGAATCTTACACCTAATGAGGTAAATTATACAATCATTTAAAAATAGTTTCATGCTATTTTCCATGCTATAAATAAGTTTCACTATTACATCACTAGATATCTTGTAATTATACACAATAATCATGTTGTTATAAGGTATTTGATCATGAATAAACCTATCACTCATGGAAAGGTGACTAGATGGTTACCATAATTATAAGTGTTTGACATTACCATCATGGAAAAACCAGGGAAGAATAATGTCATTGTCGACTTCCTTTCTCAGATTTTCAATGATGGGAATGCACCCCCAGTGGAGGACACCTTTCCTAATAAGTACCTTTTCCCAATATCTACTAACTCACCATGGTTTGTGGATATTGCTAATTACTTGGTTGTAGGAAAAATTTCATCACACCTGTCACCAAAATAATGACAAAGGGTCATTAGAAAAAGCGACGGGTATTCTTTGATTGAAGGATGTATCTTCTACACAGGACTGAACTCCGTCATCTGGCACTATGTAATGAAAGAAGAGATTTATCACATCCTAAAGGCATGTCATCATGAGCCCTATGGAGGACACTTGGTAGACAAAAGAACATGCTATAAATTAATCCACCTTGGATACTAGTAGCCCACTACCTTTCGTGATGCCAAGGAGTATGTAAAAATGTGTGACATTTTCCAGATGATGGGATTCCCAATTCAGCCAGAAAAAATGTGATCTAGGTGGATCTTGGTGGCCATCCACCTTTTCCATTGAATCAACATTTCAAGCATATGGTTTTGATAAAGCATGATATTCACCCTTTTGATGGGGAATGGAATGTAATTCCATCTTCATTTGTTAATTACAGATATCATGTAATGATTTCCTAGTGGTATTATGTACATGCTTACAACATAGTGTTAATGCATTGGATCCCATTAGAACTATGTAGTTAAGCGTGCTCAGGCTAGAGTAGTACTGGGATGGGTGACCGATCAGGAAGTCTTATTATTTTACATGCCTATGGCATTTTATAAACTTAGACTAATTTATCCCACATGCATCATGGGAATTATTCTCCCCTCACTCTCTCATATATAATTGAGGTGAAGGAGGCTCTTTAAGCATGCAATGGAATGTGATGTAAATCTTGTTGCGAATGAATCATATCGAACATCCATTTCTTTTTAGAGATAAGCTACCTAAATTTTTCAGTTTGTGTTCTACAATGTTTTTCTATCTTATTCATTAATACAAGTTGGGTTTCAATGTATTTTCATGTTCTCTGCTATATTTTTGTTTTTGTCTCATTTTGTTCTCACCATAATACAGATTAGTGGTATCAGAGTAGTCTTCTCCTTTTCATTTCTCAGAGTAGGACCTTGACGAGGTCAAGGTATAGAGATTTAGGTCTCGAGCTAGTTTCGCTTAAGGGAAACCTTTCTCGCTAGACAAGTGACCTCCCATGGTGGAAGAAAAGATAGATGACAGAGAAAGATATCCTTTCAAGATGTTGCTCAAGGAATCACTTGTGTGGTAGAGGAATGAGATGATGGAAAACTCCTCTCATATCCTTTGAAGACTACCTATGGAAACGACCAAGGCATCTTCGACAAGAAACCATTTCAAAGGTGCGACACCCTTCAAGGTACCATTCAATTTTGATATCCCCTTATTTGAAGGCCATATAGATGCATATGCTCTAGAAAAATGGTTGAATCTGCTAGAAGGTATTACTCTGTCTGAAATTTATCTGACATTGAAAAGATCACCTTCATGCTCCTTAAAGCCCTTCCCCATTTCAGATCTTGGCAGGAAGCTTACTGGGAGAGGTACATCATAGATGAATCTACACCATTAAGTAAAGAACCCACTTGGGAGGCCTTTGTATATTCCCTAAAGGAGGAGTTCTACCCTGTCAGAAACTATGAAGACCAATACATGAGATGGATGAATCTACGTCAGAAAAGAGATCAAACAGTGTCATAGTACACTAACATATTTCATACCTTGTGCTCAAAGTTAGGTATCAAAGATTCATAGCAGCACCTGGTTTTGAATTATTACAATGGTTTTCATATGTACATCGAAGTAGAGATGTATTTCTTGGAGATATCCTCACTGGGAGATTCTTATCAATATGCAGTCAAAATTTAGCATAAATTCAACCAGTAGAGTAAGCGGGAGTTTAGGTTTGAAAATATGCCACAAAATACTCATGGAAAAGGAAAACCCAACTCACAAAACGAAGGCCAGAGAAAGGAATGCCAACCTCAAGAGATCTAGTCCAATATGCAGGAAAAAAAGGGTAACGTGAATTCTAAGAAAGACACCAAAAAGTGGTGTGAGTTCCACAATAGCCCCTGGCACAACATTGATGAATGTTGCTCAAAACATTCATTGGTGGTTGATCTCAAAGAAAAATAATCGGAACCTAACTTGGACTCTCATTCAAAGAACAATAAAGGGAAACATATCATTGATGCAGAACCCTCTACTACCATCACAACCACAAAAATACAACCAGAAGAACCAGAGGAACTTGAGGAGGGGGAGTGCCTCTTCCACTCATAGATGTGGGTAAAGGAGACCCCATTGCATTTCATTGTTGACAATGGGAGTTAGAAGAACTTGATCTCAAATGAGGTTGTTAAGATATTGAATTTTCCAACGATGCCACACACCGAACCATACACCATTGAATGGTTAAGCCAGGGATGAGACATCTATGTTAGCCAACAGTGTCACTTGTCCTATAACATCAATCCCTTCATGAATGAGGTAGTGTTTGATGTTTCCCCACTTGAAGTCTGTGATGTTCTTTTAGGACAACCATATATGGGGAAATTTCACACTATCTATGAGTCTCAACCTATTATAACCCTAATTTGCACCAAACCTGCTTACCTGGCATCAGGCCATCTCAGATTCCTTCTTTGCCAAAACACTGTTGAACAACTCTTCTTAAAAACCCCTTTCATAAAGGCCCACACTCCCTGCTCCATTATTGCATGCGTGTACATGCTAGCTGACCCAAGACAACCCGCATGTACCTACAAAATCACGGAGAAAGGAAAGTTGCTTACGGAACACACAACTTTGGGTAAGTTAACTAAATCTTTCAGTCATGCATGGCCGGTCACTCGACCAAATACACAGCTTCTTCTAGCCTATAAAATAAGGGTTAGGGGTCCCATTTGAAGGGGGAGAATCATAGTAAAGAAACTATACCCGATTCAACATTCCTTTTGTCCCAACCTTTAGCCATTCTTGTGCAAAGAGAAGTATAGAGAAAAGTAGTTGGAAAATAGTGGAAGAAGAGCCCAGGACCAGGATCGACGAGCAGTAGCCGAATTTATAATTGTAAGGTATCATTGTGAATTTAATAAAATAATTTCTTTTCCCGTCCCACCATATGAGATTGTCATTATTGGAATATTGATTGTATGATTGATTAAATCTCTAACCCATTAGTTCATAGATCAAATGCATGTTGAGTTCTTTGTTTGTCTTTAGTGAATGCAGGTCAGCATTGGGAGGAGATTTGCAGTCAAAGAACGACCAAGAACAAAAAGGGATCGACATCAAACACAAAGAATAAGGTACATCAACTTAATCTCTTGAGCCCTATATTTACATATGAGTAATGGGGGTCTAGGCATGGGATGATGGTAAAAAGTAAGAATCTTTATGTCATTTTTGCATGCATGATAAAACCCTTAGTGCTAGTCCATAGGAGGGATTTCCCACCCACAACAGAATTGGCGACTGTACTGGGGATCTCTAGGGTTTCTGGGAATGTTTTTTCTTGGGTATTTTTAAGAACTGGTTTCATTTCTTGTTTTTAAAGTTTCTGCAAAAGTATGAGCTAACAGAGATTCTGGTCTTCCATACCAGTTATCTATGTTTATTTTCTTGACTACATTTTTTTTAGAGACCCACAGAGGTACACGTGGCCTGTATAAGGTTTATATGCATGTACCCGCACCCTACCTTCTCACAGGCCACGTGTACACGCTAGCTGAGGAAGTGTCAGTCACGTTTATGATTCTAGAAAATTTCTTCTAGAGAGGCAGTCATCCTCTCCCTTGTCAGAAATAATCCTTCTCAGGGGTTTTCTAGAACTCATTCTAGTCTTTGTTGTTTGCAGTCTATAGCTTAGCTTTCACCTCATATTGGTTTTGTTCTATGAAATTTTCCTTGAATTGTTTTTCTTTTCTGTCAAAGTAAGTTTCTGAGTTTTCAAGAGATTCTAGTTCTCAATACCAGTAGTCTCTACCAGTGTTTAATTGCTTGTATTTTCATTTTTGAAGAGTTGAAGAGGTACACATGGCCTGCATAAGGTTTGCATGCGTGTACACATGCTCTGACCTTACACAGCTCGCGTGCACACGTTGGCTGTTGAACTGTCAGTAGCGTGCCTATTGAGAAAAGTTTTGTTTAAGGAGAGGCAGTCATTCTCTTCCTTATCAAAAGTTATACCTCTTAGGGATTTCCTTGATTTAATCTTGGTCTCTGTCATAGTAGTTTTAGCCTAGGTTGGATTCCCACATAGCTTGCTTTTTCATTGAAAGATTTCTTCTGTTTCTTAGCTTTTTTAATTGATTTTTAGCTTGAAATTTTGAGAAAAATGAGTTGCATGAATCACACATTCATCAGTTTCTTTTAGAATCTTTTGTTATTTCTAATTTGATTGGAAGAAAATATAAAAAAAAAACTTAGTTTGTTAGATCTCTTTCTTTCCTAGCATTTTCTTTGCATTGTTATTTGAAAAATAAAAATAAATTAGCATAGCATTGTGTTTTCTTCTAATTTTAAAAGCATTTAAAAAAAACAAAATAAGAAATATAATCATTCTTTGCTAGTGTTCATGTAAGTTTCATCATTTTTCACAAAGAGTCTTAACATCATCAGTTGCACTACCATACCCCTTTTGAGTAAATCAAGCCTTAAAAACAACGCTAATTAAAAATTACTAGACTTTATGTTTGTAGGGTCCATCAACTAGATTAGGCTAGAGCCTTGATTTAGGTTGGAGAGGAAACTCTTCAAGGCTATAAAACAAACATACGAGTCTGTTCTAAGGAGTGTAGAAGTCCAATATTGTGAAATTTATCCAGGACCCCCCTCTAAAACAGGGTCTAAACACGAGGTCGCGTGCGGAAAGGTAGCAGAGATAACCCCTCCGAAGTCAGACCAATCGTAGTGGAGAACACATATAGAGGGCTTGTCTTGGGATTTCGTCGATTGCATTTTCCATGGAGCTTCGTGGGTCTCAACTCTATTCGAGTTCCTCAGTTGTCGTCCGGACCACTTTCTTTCGATACCCTTGGCAGGTTTCAGGATTGATACCCTGCTCATTGTGGTCTACCCAATTGTCGACTATACCCGCCTGGTGACTGTTCGTGCGCTGGCACCCTAGTTGCCTATTTTTCTAGTGACATACATAGGTGACTACGGGGGTATACCGCGGTACCTAGGACATACATCAGGCCATGCTTTGCAGATTATACCCAGAGGGTGCTTCCGTTTTTGAGTTTCACTTGCACCGATAAGTTTCTCTAGTGTTGGTTGGTGTAACTTTTCTTCCAACTAGTTAGTCGTTTACTTGATTTTCCTTTAGGAACTTTTAGTGTGTGTTCTGTGCTCCCTAGTTTTCCATGGTAAGTTAGTTATTCATGGCTTTGGGTCTCTGACCTAGGGTGGTAGACCTCCCACTCCGCCAGACGTGAGGACTTTTTGGTCTTCCACTTAGAAACGTAGAGCCTCCTCCTTATAGGCATTGTTTTGATACCACTGGATTGTCAGAGTCAGTGCGTGAGACTTTTACGGACTTGAATGATCTTGCAAAGGGAGAACTTCTGCATAGGATATTCATGGCTAATTTTCCCGACCATACCAACCAAGGAACCCCTTCACAAGGGGAATCTTGTGTTTTTCCCTTCTTCGGAAATGTTGGTGTCCCTTTGATGGCCACTTTGTACATTCCTGGGTTGAATGTGGTGTTAATGTTTTATGCTGATATTATAGTTCTTTGCATTTCATAAAGATAAGAGAATAATAAGCACAAGATCACTGAGAAATACACATCCACA
>SNQJ01S0068428.1:27847-39352 GCA_010110895.2 Picea sitchensis | reverse complement strand
ATCTTCAAAATTGGATTATACATAATCTGGAAGGATTGGCTGGATCTTTCCAAGGTATGTTGTCGCCAGGAAAAACAACAAATTATTCATCCCTGGTACTAGGGTTATAGATACTCTCATTTTTTTTTATACAAATTTGTTTGTGTGCTTGTACAAATTTGCAGAGCTAATAATATCTTCACTAAGCATGTAGAGCTCAACCTAAAATACATACTAATAATAATCTCTTCAGTGGGCATGCAGAGTTTAATTTAAAATATATATTTTTAGTGATCAACAACTATATAAGAATTAAAAAATATTAATACTTGTAATCTCATTAATGTGAATCATTCACTGTGCATGTAGAACTCAACTTAAAATATGTCTGCTAACGCAACTTGGGAGAGAATATTTGATAAATTAAAAATATTTAGGAGAGAATATTTGATAAATTTGAGAGAATATTTGATGTATTATTTTATGTAAGGTGTGATAATAATTGATATTTGAAAGTAGTGATTGACATCTTCATAATAATAATTGATATGTAGTTTATATTTTTTAAGTAATCAACATCTTCATAATAATAAACAAATATCTTAATAATCATAGTCTCTAAGGGAATTGTGGAATATGCCATAATAAAATAAGTTATAGTCTACGTTATATATATATATATTGTTTGGATTTAAATAGTTATATATAATATATATTGTATAGAGTATTGAATACTATGTATTTTTTTTATTATCTGAAATTTTCATTTTAATATTTGAAAATTATAGATCATAGATTATAGTTTATATGTGTTATTTTAAATTAATTTAAATTCAAGATCATATTTTATCAATGTATTTGGAACACGCATGATTCTAAGTTTTCTATATTTTTCACAAAGGAAACATTTAGTTAGTTGATATCTCAAAGTAGTGATCAACATCATAATAATAATAGTTGATATCTTAGAGTAGTGTTTATTTTTATTTTTTGTGTTCAACATCTTAATAATAATAAAAACATCTTAATAATCATAAACTAAAAATATTTCAAAATGTAAATCGTGCAATATGCAATGTGTTGGCATCAGAAGTCACTCCTGGATTGCGGCAGGAGCAGAGCCCAACGCCCATCAGTTTATGTCACGAATAATTTAATGGGGTGATCGGATGGATAGAGGCCCAGGAAGATATCGCCCTTACTCAGAAAATCGGGCCTGGTATGTAACAACAGAAGAGGTCTTGATCTAACTTCAGTCAGTGAGTAGATTGTAAAATGAGCATATGGAAGACTTGGTAAGAAGAGGGAGCAAGACTGCCTTGCGCATCAGGCCCTTCGACAGCTTGAAGAGGAAAAACTCAGAACACAAAATCCTCTTGGTTCAGAGTTTTGGGGAACTGAAAGGTGACTTGACTGGATCTTCCAATTCCAAGTCATTCAACGTTGAGAAAATACAAGAGCTGATTAGAAACCATGCAACTATTACAATGATCCAACATACATCATCCTATAATGGCGCAACTTGACTAGATCCTCCAATTTCGAGCGATTCTAACACAGTGTAAACAGAGAGATGGAAAGAAGCTAGCATTCATAAGGAAAGAAGTCTCAAGTGCCAATACATAACCAAAGAAACCAGTGCTTCATAAAAAATTTATAGTCAGGAGCCTAGATCAACCATCGATACCTCCCAAAATACAAAAAACTGAGTAAATATACTCCTAAACATTCGCCCAATAGAGGGGTCTTCAGAACTCCTAGGGTCTGGTGTCTCTTCAGTCAAATCTGGCCTAAACTCCTTCATCAAACGTCACCTTAACTTTGCATGGCCTTTGTAGGGGGGGTAGATGGAACATTAAAGGCTAAAATAGCATGTGCAAACTCCTCTGGTCAGATGAGAACTAGGCATGGCTCCTTTGGAGAAAACCAGTGTACAGGACCATCTCGGGCAGACTGCCTGCCAGAACCTCCATGCTTTGCATTTAATGAGTGAGCCAAGGTTTCAACTACCTCCATCCACCTTCATTTATTTTTAGCCGAGACCAAGATCGAGGCTAAGTTGAACTGGTACCTGGAGAACGCAGCGATCCCTTCTACTGCTAAAATCAGAACTTTGGTCATTTGCATAGCTCTTTCTATCACCCCAAGTGACCATGGGCTTTGACCCTGTGCCTATCTTCAAAGGAACTTTCAGGATTTTGGCGTTTCGGGCTTTGGGGTTTTGAAATGCAGTGGAAGGAGGAGACCCTCTGTTCTCTCGAAGTCCCGATAGCTGAAATGGATTGATCGCGCACCACGTGTCCCATTGGATGGACGGCCTAGATCATCTCTTAATCAATGGTCTTGGTTCTTTTTGGCGTTTCGGGCTTTGGGGATCTGAAATGAAGTGGAAGGAGGAGACCCTCTATTCTCCTGAAGTCCTGATAGTCGAAATGGCTTGATCACACACCACGTGTCCCATTGGATGGACGGCCTAAATCATCTCTTGATCAACGGTCCTGGTTCTTTTTGGCATTTTGGGCTTCGGGGATATGAAATGTTGTGGAAGGAGGAGACCCTCTGTTCTCCCGAAGTCCCGATAGCTGAAATGGCTTGATCGCGCACCACATGTCCCATTGGATGGATGGCCTAGATCATCTCTTGATCAACGATCCTAGTTCTTTTCGACGTTTCAAGCTTCGGGGATCTGAAATGCAGTGGAAGGACGAGACCCTCTATTCTCCCAAAGTCTCGATAGCCGAAATGGCTTGATCACGCACCACGTGTCCCATTGGATGGACGGCCTAGATCATCTCTTGATCAACGGTCCTGGTTCTTTTCGACATTTCGAGCTTTGGGGATTTGAAATGCAATGGAAGGAGGAGACCCTCTGTTCTCCCGAAGTCCCGATAGCCGAAATAGCTTGATCGCTTCATGAGTTTGGCCATAGGAGATGAGCTCAGGTGCTTGACCCTAGGCAACTCTACAACCCAAACTTACCCGATGGTCGTCGATCTGCCCCCTCTGTGGATCCTCACTGTTGAAAGACAAAGTGGCCACTTGCTTGATTTTAGGCCCGAAATGGGCTCATTCTATGGGCTGTGCTCGACGCTCATGGCTGTAGCTTTTGAATAAAACAAGCTTGACTAGTTTTCAAACCCCACTTCTATACATTTACACTAGGGGCCCGAAACCAGAAGAAAACACCATCTTGCAAGAATTTGCGCTAACATTAGGCTCCATGGGGGATAGATTCATCCCTGTGATGCTCTAAGAACTCATTTGTAGCTTCAATGCCTTGCTATTGGGCTATGGAGTCATCTAGTAAGCCGAAAATAAATAAGTAAACAACTAAAAGGACAATATTTACAAAATGAGGAGCCGCCTATGGCTCAAACAAAACATCTTTTCAAGAAATGCCCATTTACTGGGCCATTAAAGACTTCCTCACCCTCCAAATCCTACAACCTATAAGTGTTATTTGAGAATACTTCAGTGATCCTAAAGGGCCCAATCCAGAGGGTGTCAAATTTGTTGTGTTTGCCCCTATCTTGCCTGGGTGCATCTCACTTAAGCACCAAATCCCCGAGCTCAAACTCCTTCTTTGTGACCTTCCTGTCAAAATCCTACTTGACCTTCTGCTAACAACTATGGACCACATCCATCACCTATTCCTGGCCACTTGAAGGAGGATGAATCTCCCTAATGAAGTCCAACCCCCATTGTTGAAAAGGTGCTAAAGCTACCATAGGCTTTAGTGGCAATGAGTTGAGCTGCTGCTTTCCTAAGAACCTTTGGCATTTGATACAAGCTCTAAATTCTCTACAGACATCAGTGAACAAGGTGGGCCAATANAATTTTGTGAGCTGTGGTCTTCCAAAAATGATTCCCTCCACAAAGGCTGCCATGGAACTCAAACATAACTTTCTGGGCTTTCTGTGGGCTCAGACACCTCAGCAACACCCCTAGGGGGTCTCTCTAGAACAAGACTTGGTCAATGAGGAAATACCTTATCGTTTTGAGCTTTAAATATCTTTCCTTAATCTTACCCATTCCATCAGGAGGCTTCAGCTCTTGCAAAAAGTACAAAATGTCTCGGTACCAGGTGCATGTTGCTAGTGATGAGCCGTCGTGAGAGATTTTGTTGGATGACTCGGCTGGCTGATTTTCTAAGCAAGTATTTATGAAACTAACCCTCAAGGCCCTGCAATTAGATTCATCCAACAGCTTGGCTAAACCCTGCCCTTTAACAAACTTGGTGGGCTTTATCTCTAGGTCAAACTCCAAAATCTTGGTGATCCATTTACCTCTTCTTCCATCTATGTCAGGCTGTATAAGGATATCTTTCACGGAAGTTGAAGGCACGTACACAGTCACTTTTGAGTGAAAGACATAGATTCTGAAAGCTTTGAGAGCCTTTACTAAGGAATAAGCCTGTTTCTCCATGATTTCATACCTGATCTCTCGATCTCTTAATGCCTTTCTAAAGAAGGAAATGGGCTACTCTTGACCTTCCTCGTTTCTCTGCAATAAGACCGCTGCTACTATATCAAAAGAAGAGAACGAAAAAATTAGAAAATCCTTGGAATAATTAGGAATGATCAGCACAGGTGCCTCAGTCAATGCCCTTTTTATTTGGATGAAATATTGCCTGGACTCGGCAGTCCATTTTACTTCATTTCCTTTCCTGAGCATGGCTGTGATGTGTTTCACCAACTCAGCAAAATTTGAGACGAATCTCCCTAGAAAATTAATCTTCCCCAAAAAGGCCTGAACTTCCTTTCTAGATCTAGGAAGTGACAAGGTCTGAATTGCCTCCACCCTGTTGGGATCAATACTCACTCCCTCTGTTGATACTATATGGCCTAACAAATTCACCTCCTTCATAGAAAAAATAGACTTCTTGGGGTTCAAAGAAAGGCCAAACTTCTGGCATTTCAGGAAAACCTTCCTTAGGTGACAACAGTGCTCCATATCAGACCTGGAGAAGACTATGATGTCATCCAGATAGATTACCACAAACTGGTCTTTCTCTCCTATAAAGGACATATGCATAGCTCATTGAAAAGTTTCTTCTGCATTCATAAGTCCAAACGGCATCTTGGCATACATGAATGTCCCCCAGGGAGTGGTGAAGGCCGTCTTCTCTCTATCCTCAGGCATGACTGATATCTGATTATACCTAGAGAAGCCATCAATCATGGATATCCTGGATGCACTAGTTACCCTCTACAATATGTGTTGCATGCTGGGCAAGGGATAATTGTCTTTCTTTGAGCTCCTGTTGAGGTTTCTGAAGTCAACACAGAGCCTGATTTCCCCACTTTTCTTCCTCACCGGGACGAAATTGGCCACCCACTCAGAATATCTCAAGGGAACAATGATTTGGGCATCTAACATTTTCTTTACTTCTCTCTCCATGATAGGCATCAACATGGGATTTATCTGTCTTTACTTCTTCCTAAATGGTTTAGCCTCCTCCTTCAGTGGGATCTTGTGTTCAATGACAGACATGTCATATGTCTTGAGGTCTTCATAAGTCCATGTGAACACATCAGCAAATTCTCTTAATAGCTCAGTATATTTGGCCCTCTATTCTCTGGTCAAAATTATCGACAACTTGACAAACTTAGGCTCCTCCTGTGTGCCAATGTTGCACTCACCCGAATAGACATCTTCATTCAAAACTTCACCCTTTACTGCCACATCATTACCATCAAACAATCTTTCTAAAGGGACTAGTCCCTTCGGAATATGATTGCTAGGCAGTTGAATAATCTGGTGATTAGAAATTTTATTTAAAAATACCTCAGGGTAGGGGTGACCTTCAAGGTCAGGGTCCTGATCAATGTACAACACAAAAAATTCATCGACAGCCTGCAAAAAAGTATTGATTTCAAGATCGTCTTCGAATACCTTCCAATGTATGACATTGTCCAGTAGAGCTGGCCTATATTTTATCTCAACATCATATTTTCTCTTAGGCGACAGAGGGATCCTGAACAGACTCACTGAAATGGCTAAGGAATCGGCCAAAGCATTTTTCTCCCTTGGAATAAAAGAGATGTTGAAAGCTGAGAAGACATTTTCGATCAAGTCCCACACCTCATTTCTATAACTCTTGAGTTGAGGATGCTTGGCTCGATAAACATTTTTGACTTGCTAAATAATCACCTCAACATCTCCAAACACTGCTATCTCCTCTATCCCCATCTCCTTTGCAACCCTTAAACCTAGAACCAGAGCTTTGTATTCCGCCACATTATTGGTGGCTTTAAATTCTAGCTTGTATGACAGGGACATGGTTTCCTGACAAGGTGACACCAACACCACTCTAGCACCAATGCCTTCTCTAGAAGAATCCCCATCGAAAAACATCTTCCAAACAGAGGTGGTTGGAGGAGGTATCTCGTGATTAAAAGGGGGCTGCCTTCTGACTTGAAAAGGGGCTTTAGGAGCATCAGTGAGCTGCAACAAACTAGATCCCAAATGAGTCTCTAGTGCAAAGATAGGGTGATTGGTGGGGTTTTCCTCATCACTAACAATGTAGGCCAGCTGGACCTCTCTGTACAATATCCTGTGTTCCCCTCCAAAGACTGGAATGGTAGCATATGTGAGATCCATTTTTAATGTTCCTCCAAGATTTTTAATCCAAGATCTTGACAACAACATGCCAAACTTGGGAGGAACATTAGCTACTACAATTTCCATGACCACACTTTTCATTGGTAGCTGAAACAAAGAGTTGACCAAGTCTTTGATGACTTGGAGGCATTGCACCCTTCTTGAATTGAAAGAGTATAAATCATGGTAAGCCTTTGTCACCTCCAGTCCCAATTCTTCCATGACTATTTTGGGCATAAGGTTGTGGGAAGCCCCTGAATCCATGAGGCAATTATGCATCACTTTATTATGTATGTTCAGGGATGTGTAGAAGGGAGGGGATGAATCATCTGTCTTCTACCATGGGACCTAAGACAACTGGTGGCTTTTCATCTTGAAGATTTATTGATTTTGTGGAAGGCTGGGGGGGCTCGGATTGTAAGAACTTAGAGAGGGACCTTTTGAAATCTTCATTTTTAACTAGTTCTAAGAGGGGTACAGGAATTCCTATCTTCTGAATCTCAGGCTCAAAACTAAAAGAGGAGAGGGGCTTAGGAGGTTCCTTTACCTTAGAAATAGGCTCTTTGTCTACTGACGAAGTATTCTGAGATTTCTTTTCTTTAGTAATTGTGGCAACAGCTTTAGCAGGCCTTTCTGCTATAAGGGGCTGATCCTGGCAATCAAAAGTATCATCTTTCTTCTTTGACCGGAGATGGTATCTATTAGGGGCGTTGTTGGCCTTCTCTCCTTTACCCAAATCATTGATTTGGATGCTCATGATGGATTATTCATATGCATATTGAGTCAAATGGGGAAAAGGGGAGGTGTCTTCAATGCAGTGAATTTCAGGGTCGAGTTCTTCTATCTCCTCTCCTTCCTCATGAGAAACTATGTTGTTTTGGAGAGGGGTCTGAATCCTCTGATCATCTCTATCTCTGCTCCTTTGTTCCCTTGGGGAGGCCTATGGCACATAGTTACCAGGCCTCCTGAAACCTCTGTTATCAATATTTTGTGGATTTTTGTACACAGGCTTCCCCTCTAACTCCCACTTTTCCATCCTAGCCGAGAGATATTTTAGCTCTTTAGTTACCTCATCCATTTGAGGAGTAAGGGGAGAGGAATAGGATGAGGAGGCTTCAGCTCTCCTCCTGGGTATGTCTCTGTCAACCTTACTCCTGAGTTGGTCAATAGCCAATATATTAGACTCTACTTCTATGGCCATGTTCTGTATGTGCGCCAGAGTGGTGGCTCTCCTTTCCCTCAATAGAAGGCAAAAATCGAGATCAAACGTGTTAGGATAAGTGATCTTTGCAGAGGCTTCTGAGGGCTTAATCTCAGCGGGGATTTTATTGTACATTTTGTTAAATCTTTTGGAGAAGTCAGAAACAGACTCTCCTTCCTTTCTCTTCAAAGATCCAAACTCTGTCATGTAATACATGAAGTCCTTTTTGTCTCCCCACTGTCTCAAAAAGGCATTATCCAAAGCCTCAATCCCATTAATAGATCTAGGAGGCAAGGCCTTAAACCATTTTCTAGCCTCACTCTCAAGGCTATGGATGAAAATCCTCATCCACACATCTGCATGCATGATGACATGGTCATCTATAAAACTGTAAAAGGATTAAAGGTGTTCTTCTATAGTTATGTCCCCCTCACCGATAAACTTGGGCAGCTGCTTGAGGTAGCCATCTACTGGAAGGGCATTGAGAGGCTGGGGTAGCAAAAGGGGAGCATACCTGGCGGCTATAATAGCCTCAATTCTGGTCATGGGGGGATTTTCTCCTGCCATAGGGATATTAGGTGGAGGAGAACTCAGAGGGGAAGGAGCTTGAACCGGGGATACTGGAAATAGGCTTACAGGGGTAAGGGAAGTGACAAGGGTTTCTCCCTCTAGTCCAAAACCAAGAGGAGACAAATCGGTAGGAACACTTCCGAAATTCAGGAAATGGGAGGTTTCAGAAAAAGTTCTGTTGTGAAGTTGAGGGGAAGAAAAAGGAGTTTCTACAGAAGGAGATGGCAAAATACTTGGTTTGGCAGTGGAATTTTCTCCTTGGGGGGCCTTTCCTCTTCTGAAATTCACCTAGGGCTCAGCTTCAGGCATAGCTAGAGGCAGTTGTGGATGGGACCGCGTCTATCTACCTCTGAAATCCACAATTAAAATGACAGGTTCACCACAATGGAGTCATCACAATGGAGTCGCCAGGTGCACAGTAGCAATCTTCAAAGGATCTGATGCCCGATGCACCTTCAAAATCAGAGGCTCGATGTCGTTCAATCTTAGGGAAAATTTTCAACTTCGTCCTCGGCAACGGCCCCAGAAATGTTAGCGTCGAAAGTCACTCCTGGATTGCGACAGGAGCAGAGCCCAACGCCCATCAGTTTATGTCACGAATAATTTAATGGGGTGATTAGATGGATAGAGGCCCAGGAAGATATCACCCTAACTTAGAAAACTGGTCCTGGTATGTAACAATAGAACAGGTCTTGATCTAACTTCAGTCAGTGAGTAGATTGTAAAATGAGCAAATGTAAGACTTAGTAAGAGGAGGGAGCAAGACTGCCTTGGGCATCAGGCCCTTCGACAGCTTGAACAGGAAAAACTCAGAACACAAAATCCTCTTGGTTCAGATTTGTGGGGAACTGAAAGGTGACTTGACTGGATCTTCCAATTCCTAGTCATTCAGCGTTGAGAAAATACAAGGGCTGGTTAGAAACCATGCAACTATTACAGTGATCCAACATACATCATCCTATAACAACGCAACTTGACTGGATCCTCCAATTCCGAGCGGTTCTAACATAGTGTAAACAAAGAGATGGAAAGAAGCTAACATTCATAAGGCAAGAAGTCTCAAGTGCCAATACATAACCAGAGAAACTAGTGCTTCATCAAAACTTTAAAGTCGGGAGCCTAGCTCAACCATCGATACCTTCCAAAATACAAAAAACTGAGTAAATGTACTCCTAAACATTCTCCCAACAGAGGTGTCTTCAGAACTCCTAGGGTGTGGCATCTCTTCAATCAAATCTGGCCTGAACTTCTTTGTCAGACATCACCTTAACTTTGCATGGCCCTTGTAGGGGGGCTAGCTGGAACATTAAAGGCTAAAATAGTGTGTGCAGACTCCTTTGGTCAGACGAGAACTCAGCATGGCTTCTTTGGAGAAAACCACTGTACAGGACCATCTTGGGCAGACTGCCTGTTGGAACGTCCATGCTTTGCATTTAATGAGTGAGCCGAGGTTTCAAATGCATCCATCCACCTTCATTTATTTTTAGCAGGGACCAAGATCGAGGTCGAGTTGAACTGGTACCTGGAGAACGCAGCGATCCCTTCTGCTGCTAAACCTAGCACTTTGGCCATTTGCACAGCTCTTTCTATCACCCCAAGTGACCACGGGCTGTGACCCTATGCTTATCTTCAAAGGAACTTTTTGGATTTCGGTGTTTCGAGCTTCAAGGTTCTGAAATGGAGTGGAAGGAGGAGACCCTTTGTTCTCCCGAAGTCCTGATAGTTGAAATGGCTTGATCATGCACCATGTGTCCCATTGGATGGATGGCCTAGATCATCTCTTGATCAACGGTCCTGGTTCTTTTCGATGTTTCGGGCTTCGGGGATCTGAAATGCAGTGGAAGGAGGAGACCCTCTATTCTCCTAAAGTCCCGATAGTGAAAATGGCTTGATTGCACACCACGTGTCCCATTGGATGGACGGCCTAGATCATCTCTTGATCAATGGTCCTGGTTCTTTTCAGCGTTTCGGGCTTCAGGGATCTGAAATGCAGTGGAAGGAGGAGACCCTCTGTTCTCCTGAAGTCCTGATAGTCGAAATGGCTTGATCGCATACCATGTGTCCCATTGGATGGATGGCCTAGATCATCTCTTCATCAATGGTCCTGGTTCATTTTTGCGTTTCAGGCTTCGGGGATATGAAATGTAGTGGAAGGAGGAGACACTCTGTTCTCCCCAAGTCTTGATAGCCGAAATGGCTTGATCATGCACCACGTGTCCCATTGGATGGAAAGACTAGATCATCTCTTGATCAACAGTCCTGGTTCTTTTCGGTGTTTTGGGCTTCAGGGATCTGAAATGCGGTGGAAGGAGGAGACCCTCTGTTCTCCTGAAGTCCCGATAGCTGAAATGGCTTGATCGCTTCATGAGTTTGGCCATAGGATATGAGCTCAGGCGCTTGACCTTGGGCAACTCTGCGACCCAAACTTACCCGATGGTGGTCGATCCGCCCCCTCTGTGGATCCTCACCATTGAAAGACAAAGTGCCCACTCACTTTATTTTAGGACCGAAATGGGCTCGTTCTGTGGGCTATGCTCGGTGCTCATGGCTGCGGCCTTTGAATGAAACACACTCGATCGGTTTTCAAACCCCACTTCTATACATTTACACCATGGGCCTGAAACCAGAAGAAAACACCATCTTGCAAGAATTTGCGCTAACATAATGAATATAAGATAGATAGTCACTATACGCAAAAATAAGAATGTGAAATCCCTAGATAAACTTTAACTTATTTAAATGTTGAAAGGCTCTAGTTACAAACCTTTAAACGTTTTACACTCTATACAAACCTTTAAAATTTTTAAAATAAATTTTTGCATTGATGCATGTCACTACCAATGCCACAAAAGTTAAAGATGATTCTACAATGTGTCGATTGTTTCTTGACTTTGCATCGTGATGAATAATTCCCAACATTGCATTTTGATGAAAATTTCCCCATGTCGCAATGTCATGAACATTCGTCAATGTCACAATGTGACAAACATTTCCCAACGTCGCAATGCGGTGAACATTTCCCAACCTCACATTCTGACGAACATATTCCAACATCACAATGTGACGAACATTTCCTAATGTTGCATTGTGACAAGCCTTTCCCAATGTCCCAATGTCACGAACATTTCTGAATGTCACATTGTCATGACTGC
>SNQJ01S0068428.1:0-15228 GCA_010110895.2 Picea sitchensis | reverse complement strand
TTGAAAACCTTGGTTAGGTGGTCTATTATTTTATTGTTTTCCATTAAAATATAACTTTTTTGGACATGATGACTTTATGAATATATAAATATTAACTCACTATAAATTAAAATACCCTTCAACTTAAAATTAAAAATAAGAATGTAATGCACCTGAATTTTTCCCCCCTCCAATGAAACATCAAATTTGATCGTGTACATTAAAGAATTTAATATACAGGATCAAATGTTTGGAAACATATTTGGAAATAAGTTGTCAACAAATGTTTGGAAACATATTTGAGGTGTTTTTCATTGGAAAGGCAGCATCAGTGGGCTCAATGGTTACCACTAGTTGAATGGTGGTACAACACTTCATACCATACAACTACCCGCATGACTCCTTTTGAAGCGGTATATGGACAAAAGCCACTTTTAGTTCTCTAGTATTTTCTAGGTGTCTCGAAGGTCCAGGCGATTGACCAAACACTTACAGTTTGAGAGGTTATTCTTCATACCCTCAAAGAGAATTTGGTCATGGCCTAGAATAACATGAAGCAACAAATAGATCAAGGTAGCTCTGAATCTCAATTTGTAGAAGGGGATAAGGTGTTTCCTCAAATGCAACCTTATAAGAAAAATTCCGTCAAGGCTGACCATTGTCAGAAACTAGTGCCCAAATTTTATGGTTCTTATACGGTTCTCAAGCATGTGGGAGAGGTGGCCCATCAGTTATCGTTTGCCAATCCTTCTAAACTCCATCCTATTTTTCATGTTTCCTTCTTAAACAAGGTGATTGGAACTAAGTGCCAAACCCAAACCACCCTTCTCGAGTTGGATGAAGAAGGATCCATTTGGCTACAGCCGCAAGCGGTTTTTGACTAGTGTGAGCATATTCTATGTCAGTGCACCATTAAGGAATTTTTAATTCAGGGGAAAGATACAACTCCAACAAATGCCACTTGGGAACCCGCTACCATTCTGTAGCAATTTCCTCATCTCAAGCCTTTTTTTAAAGGGGAGGACATGTTAGGGACCTAACCCCTTACGTAGGTAGAATAATATATTTCCATGTAATAAACATCAATACTAATAAGGCCTAGCAATAAGGAAGAATAAGTCAAATGTAAGGAGACCTAATAGAAGCTTTCGCTTCTAGAAGGATCTTCCTCTAGGTTGTTCTTTGGATAGAAATATTTAGTATAAATATGAGTTGAAGGTATGAGAAGCTTTTTCTTGGATATTATTGTAATATATATTTTCCATGCTAGAGGTTTCCCCTTCGAAGAGGTAAGTGAACATTTCTCTTAGTAATCAAAGTTCTCTTTATGATGTTATTCTAGTATTATTCTAGTATTATTGTGGTGTTGTTATGGTTATATCATTGTTTATCAACCATTTATAGCTATTTATTGTTGTTCTGCATACTATATTATATATGGAATATTATAGAACCACATGGATGCCACGTGGCAGTGAGGTAGAAAAGGTGAGTGAAGACTAAGGAAACTTCGGGATGCCATAACTTTTGATCTGTAACTCAGATTTAAGTATGGTTATAGGTGTTGGAAATATATAGAATAGAATAATCCAACTAATAGGTTTAATTAGAGATAATTATAGAAGAAAAGAGAGGAAGCGCTCAATAAATAAAGGGAAGAGTAAAAAGGGGAAGAATATCAAAGGATTCCCCCGCATCCATCTCAAGGATGGAGCAATCGTGAAAAAGGATATCATTCTAACATGTTCCTATAACCATAGAAAGAGACGAAATCAGTTATACAATTAAAAATACATTCACCAACACATTAGAAACATAATATTTCCTTTCTTTTAATAAAATTTATAAACAAGTACTAAAGGTGAAGAAAATGAGGAGGAGAGGTTTTTCGAAGGTAAGCATCTATGATCTAAATTAAATAACTATCATAATAACTTCATTCACCTAATATCCAACACATATAACAGATTAGTGATCACATGATTCAATTTTAAGAGTTGTCCAATATATGAGAGTATAAATATGAATATGTTAGGCACCACATGCTAGCACGAGTATGTAGAATTTGAATAAGTAACTCAGAAAAACGATTAATAACTAGCATCAAACTCATTTAACACATGTGTTAGATCATCAAACCACATAGTCACATAAGAGTCATGAAGACATCTGAAATCATGAGATCAAAAGAGGCAATCAACCACTATCAAAGAGCATAATCAATCAAGACCAAACCCCCAAACTACCTTGAGTTAGGAAAATATGTAACATAGGCTCTAGCAGTAGAGGATTAGGCAATAGGATCAAAATTTTGGTAGGGGACCCTTTTCCCTTCGCTTGTAAAAGAAAAAGTAAAAGGGGGGTTTGTTGCGGCCACAACAAAACCTTATAAACTTAAATCACTAAAAGATAAAGTTCCCTAGAAGATAGCTCCAAAGTTCTATGGTCCCTTTCACGTCATACACTACATTGGACAAGGGGGCTACATGTTGGCTCTCCTAGCCCACTCCAAGTATTGCATATGTTATTTCAGTTTTTGTTTAAATTTTAGTTTTTAAATACCACTTTTTGAATTAATTAAGCCATTTTTTAACAAAATTGTAGGAAACTGAGATCCTTGTTATAAGAATTTGAATTAGTGGAATGAATCATTTAGTACTAATTTCAGATCATTCATGGACCAGATCTTTAATCTACATGTTGTTTCCACTTCCATTGTCTTAGATTGGGACCCCACATTCACCAACAAATTTTGGTAGGAGATATTCAAACTTCAAGGTACACAGTTGAATATGAGAACTCAATGTCATCCCCAAATGGATGGACAAATAGTAGTGATCAACAATTTCTTGGATACCTATTTGAGATGTTTTTCTTCTAAAAAACCATACCAATGGGCACATTGGCTTCCCATGGTTGAATGGTGGTATAATATCACTTATCATGGAGTTGTTTATGTCCAAAATCCCCTATTAGTGGTATTCTATGTATCAGGAACCTCCAAGGTCCAGGCATCATATAAAGTGTTGAGACAGGGGTAGAACCAGGGTTCAACGCTACAATAGTGCACCAACAAAACCCTAACTACCAACCCTTTTAGCAACACCTGTGAAGCAGATGAAGTCTCACCCAAGGTAGAGTCAGGGGTGGTTGCAGGACTTAGATGTGTGCAACCTTAGCTGGGACACTAATCTGTGATTATAATACTTAACAGAGCACTTAAAACCAAAAGTTCATCAATATTCAACCATTATCCACTCTGCAGATAAAATAGAGCAACACAACATTCATTCAGATCTAATGTATCTAAGCACTTAGAATAAAGAGAGAGATTAGACTGAGTATATTCAAGCACTAAGAATATTCACATAGGTCATATCTAGCATTCATATACATCATTAAGCAGAAAACATCCACAGATTCATCTATATATATCAAAGCAATAAGAAAATAAACACATCAACACATCAGCACATCACATAGAGCATACAAACATAACATGTAGGTGGTTCACCCCCACCCTGAGGCTATGTCCACCAAATATTCTTCTTTATTATCTTCAATCAGTCATCTACATGCACAGAGCCACAAAAAACCTAATCCGCATAGGACAGGAGATCTATGTGCACCTTGCCAGATCTTCCTTCCCCGAGCTAGGTCTAGCACAAAGCCTTCCCATAGTCTGTTACAACCACTTGCACTTAGCTCTGCAAGTCTCACATAGTATCCAAAAAACCTTTACAATCACTATCACTTATCTTATTGGCCTCTTCTTACATCGTCTAGCTACTTATTATACTTTAAAAAATAGGCCTAAACATGGGTAAACCCATGGGCCAACATTCCCATACCCGTTACATAATACCAAATCCCAAAAATCCCTACAAAGGGGCTGAGATCCTCTAATCTTTGCTTCGTCTTGCTCTCTTCCTTCGATAGCCTGTCGAAGTCCCAAAAATAGGTCAAACATGACCAGGGATCCTCAAAACTTGGTCAAGGGCCAACAAGCCCCCAACACTCACCTATGACCTATCCCGAGTCACTTTTTTCTGGGTAGTTATTATTCAAAAGCCTCAAGCTTGGCTAGTGATGCTTGGACTTGTTGTTGTTCCATGGCCTCCTATTGAGCGAACTCTTGGATGACTACATCGTCGATAGGTCCCTCTAGGCATTTTTCAGTTGCAGTGACAACCTGCTCCAGTTCTGTTCCTCGACCTTTGACTTCTGTAAACAGTTGGTAAGCCTTATATTGTATAGGTTGGAGCCTCTGAGTTACTTCCATAACTCTTCTCTGGATAGTGTGGATCTACTACTAGGCAGTTCATTGCTCCTATGATCATTCATTCTTTCCACAGCTAACAGGGGCTTTAACTGCGCCTGTATTGTCTTTGCTTGTTGTTTCGCTTCGTGGAGCTGTGACTCCAGTGCCTGCAATTTTGGGTTCTCGGTGAGTTTCTCATATGTCTAGGTAGGATGATTACTCAAATTCTTTCATTCCATGGCAAGGGCCTTTATCCTTTCAACTTCACTCTAGGTGGTTTCTTCTCTTTCATCCCTTACATCCTGCAGAGTCTCGAGCACTGTGCAGAGCTCTAAGTTTGCTATGCATTGTTGTAGCTATTGGATAGCTTCTAGGATCTTCTCTACTTGATGAGTGACTCAGTCCTCTGCCTTTATTTCTAATACTATCACAGAGTGAAGTGATCTACTGACCACTTCTTTCACTTCGATTTGCTCCACAAGCAACTATTCTTTTCCTTGTTGCATCTGTGATTTTTCTTCGTCGAACTTCTTTTGGAGAGAAATATTTTCCTATTTTGTAGCACTGCATTGTTCTACAAGTATGCCTTACACTTTCTTCAAGGCCTGGGTGGCCCTTTCTATTTATTCTTGTGCATGTCGAAGGTGAGCTTTGACTGTATCATCTAGATAGTGGAGTTGGGCTGGCTCATCTCCCAACTTTAGTTCTCCTGAAGGTAGGGGCGCAATGAAGACTGCGTGACTGGACTGAAGGGCTTGTTGTACCCCTTGGAGTTTGAATTCAATTATATCATACATTTATTCATTCTTGGCTCATTGTTTCTCTGCTATTTCCAATGAAGCATTGTTCAGGGCTGCTATGATGAGGTCAAAATCATTAGAGGTGAGGACAGTTTTCATCTTGGTCCTGGAGGCTTTCGATTTCTTTTGGGAAGAAGGTTTCAGGGGAGAAACCTTCCTCTTCTTTAGGGGATCAACCTTGTCTCTCAGTGGTGTTACTTCTCCTAGCTTCTGTTTAGTTTCTACTTTGTCATCACCCCCTTGGTCCAGTGACACTGAAGATAACTTTCCTGAGGCACTGCTTAAATCTTAGACCTCTTCAGTCTTCTTTGTTCTGGGTATGTTCTATTCTTTATGAGTGTCCATCGAGCTGTCAAGATCAGATATCTCTACAGGGTTGGCGGGGATAAGGAGGTTCACTAAACATTCCTTAGTGATCTCCTTGAGGTATTCTCTTGTAAGTTTATAATATGACTAGAGCTATTCTTTATGTTCATCTTCTCGCATTGTAATGTAGATTAAGTGTCGATTTGTGTTGAACTTCATCAGGGCTCAGAATCTCTGTAAGGTGTTTAGAGTCGTGTGAGGATCAAATTCGATGGCCCTCTTTAGCTGGAGGTAATATGTATGAAACACAACATTCAACTGCCATTGTTTGTTCATATCACTTGTATACCAAAGGGTAGCGAAATTCGCAGCAAGCGGTTCGAACAACTCTATATCCGGGAAGGTCGCACCTTCTGACAACTCCCAGGAAACAAAGGCAATGAGGATTGTGAGCCAGCTGAAATGAAATTCATAATCATGATATTGTGCTTCTCGACAGTTTATATCCAACTGATTAACTAAGTACTTTACCCAGTTCATCTATAGGCCTTCCATGCACTTCCCTGCGAGGTCAGCAACAAAGCTGGTGACCTGTGTAGGCCAGTTTTTTCTAACTTTCTAGATATCATTTGGCATGCTAGGCACACTGCACCACTTTTGATGGAAGCTTCCTTGTATCCTTGTGTCCCTTTCTCAACATCATCGTATGTATCCTTGATCTTTTGTGCTAGTGCATGATCTGTGGCTTTTCCTAGATAAAACTCCTATGGGTCGGGTCCCTGCATACTCAGTCCTGTGATCCTATGCATCAGTGTTGGTTTGACTGTAATATTATGGTCTAGCCATAAGTAGCCACCATGGAAGCATGAAAGCAGTAGATTAATGCATGTGTTAACCTCCTGATGCCTTCCAAAGTGTGGTATCTTCATTACATTTAAGAGGGTGGACTTCGTGACGTCCATAGTCCACGAATGGGGAATTATCTTTGAATTCTTCCCCTTCATCCTGGTCAGGTATTTTTACGGGGCGAGCATACTGTAGATATTTTGATCTCCGAGGTTGAAGTCGTTGAACTTCAACACTATGATCTTGTCCTACTGTGCTTGAACTTAGAGTATCCCCTTTGGGAGGTACGCAATAAGTATGGTGTACTAAAAATTTCTTGGCACACTATCATGATTTACCGCACCGACCAGAGGTGGGATATAGTTGGGAAATATGTTCAAAATCAGCTTCACATTTTCTAGGTCATCTTTGTTCTTGGTTTTGTTTTTCGTTGATGGTCGGGATAGCCCAGATCCACTAGCAGTCGAAAGAGAGGCTTGCATTGTTCTCATCGAAGAAGCTTGTACACTTGCAGACATCGACATTACTCTTTCAGTCATGAGGTCTATGAGAACTTATTTGACAACTTCCTTTGCAGTGGTGAACTCATCCGACATACATGCTCAGGGTTGGAAATCTTGGGTTTGAGGAGTAACTTAGACACTGCAATGGGATAGAGGGAAATAGCACAATGATCACTATGAAAAATCAATGATTTTGTGGGCTCAAATTCATGGTTAGCAAAAGTGTTCTCGGTGCATGGTGCGACGGGATAAATAGATAACTTGGCAAAGGATCTCTTGCAACGGGCGAGAAGCCTTCATTAACTCTGTTATGTCCGTTACGGCGTAGTCCAATGGTTTAGTGGCGAATCATAAATGCCTTTCTACCCATTCGGGGGGGTCAGCCTAATGGTTATACTGTTACCAACGGCTATATTGCTTCGCCTTGGCGAAGTGCCATGTGACGATGTTCTGTTATCCCGACGAAGTTCCAATTTTGCAAATTTTCCTTCTATGAAGTTCCCTCTAGGAACTTTTGTAACTTGTCTATATTATCTCTCTTCTTACTTAGCTTTCTGGCCTTCTTTCTATTGAGCTTCATTTCAGTATTCCTTTTTCCATTCTAATTCTTATCTTCTTTTGGCATAGTTACTTCGTGCTGTTGAGATTCTTTCCTAAGATTCAAGGGTAATACTTCTTCTTTATCTAGAATAGGTACTTCAGTCTTCTGTGGGTCCTCTAATGTTCTTGAAATGTCGACATCCAAGTCTCTGGTGTTAAATAGCTTCGATCTGTTCTTCTATTCTTCAATCAAGTGTGTGATCCTTCTAGTCATGAAATATTTTAAATCTTGCTTCTTCTGCTCTAAAACTTCTTCTTCCTTCCTTCTGGCCTGATCTCTTTCAATCCAAGGCGTTCCTAGTAACATAGAAAATGGTGTGTTGTTCTCAATGAATTTAACAATGGGTGCATTGGCTTCCCCTGGTCGAATGGTGGTATAATATCACTTATCATGGAGTTTTTTATGGCCAAAATCCCCTTTTACTGGCATCCTATGTACCAAGAACCTCCAAGGTTTAGGCATCAAATAAATTTTTCCACACCAAAGAATACATTATATGTACCCTCAAGGAGAACTTGGTTATGGTACAAAAAAAAATGAAATGCAAGTTGATTAGCATAGATCCAAACATTACTTTTCCACATGGGATCAAGCATTTCTTCATCTGCAACCTTATACACATAAATCACTAAAATATAAATTTCCCTAATAGGTAGCTCCCAAGTTCTATGGTCCCTATCAGATCATACACCACATTGGATAGGTGGACTACATGTTGACTCTCCTAGCCCACTCCAAGATTCATCTAGTCTTTCATGTGTCTTGTTTGAAAAATATTGTGGGATCGAATTGCAAAGTGAATACCAAACTACCAGAACTTGATGAAGAATGCTTTGTTTGGCTCCAGCGAAAAGCATGATTGGATACTAGAAAGCCTCAATTGCACTATCACACAATCAGGGAAGTATTGATCCAATGGAAAAATAAGCAACCAGAATATGTTACATGGGAACCAACAATGATTCTACAACAATTTCCTCACCTTCAATGTTGAGTGCAATGTTATTTTCTAAGGGGGAGGGCATGTTAAGGTCCTACCCTAACCCCTATATTAGGATACTTTATTGATGTATGAGGGAACCTTCCTTGAATAAGGACCACTAAATAGTTAGTTAATAGTCACTCATTGTAAAAAGGGTCATGTTCCTTAATAAGGCCCAAATTGATTAGTATACCTGTTGGCAGCCAATTCATTTTTTAATTGCTCTTAAAAAATGATCCAAAATCGGATCCAGAAGCCTGATAGGGCTTGAAAAATGCTCAAAATGAAAGTGATCGGAATGTGACGAAACCTGTTCCATTGCGTTCGGCTCATCTTCTTGATTCTGGTGGTATATTTACTTTCTCAAACGGAGTCCGTATGGAGAAGATATCGCGTTCTGTCCGAAAAGTCAAACATGTAAAAAAAAGGGATGACTGTACAGTCCGTACAGTCCACGTGGCATGTCCGTACAGCTGACGTGGCATGTCCGTACAGCTGACGTGGCATGTTCGTACAACTGATGTGGCAGATCCATACAGATGATGTGGCGGGACCAGCATGCAACACGTGGCAGCATCGAAGGATGACACGTGGCATCACTAGGAGGCAACACGTGTCAGGTGGATTTGGCCGTTTGGAGGTACAGTTGGACTAGTACTAAGGTGACACGTGTCACCACTAACAGGGTGACATGTGTCACCACTAACAGGGTGACACGTGGCAGGCTGACGTCAGCAGATGACGTGGTAGGCTGACAGGGCATACGACAGACTGACGCAGCGGGTCAACGTGGTAGTACGATAGATGACTCGGCAGTTTGACGTGGGGGAATCACAGGTTGACACATGGCATGTTCTGATTGGTTTGTAAGGGTGCCACGTGGCCCACTCAAGGTCTACCACGTGGCACCCCATTATTGGTTATTGGTTTCAATGTAAAATTTGGTATGGTTGGGATCAAACGCACGACCTCCGGGCGGACAACGAACTGACGCAACGGGCTAGCCACCTGGGTGGATGGTGATTCTTGTTATAGAATCGGCACACAAATTATTTAAAGTGATATAACAGTTCAAGTGGCGGAAAAAAAGGGCCGGGGCCTAGCCCCAGCCCTCGGCACCAACCTCGTAACCATACCATAGAACCGGGCCGTTACATATTATACTGTGTGGGTTGTTATACCGTTGGCCCATGGGCTTATTATAGCTCCATACGACCTGGGTCTACCACATAAAGCGTGGAGCTGTTGAGCCACGAGCCTATCCTTTTAACCATATGACCGGTAGCAGGCGCGAAAAAGGGGTGTCCAGCGCATGGCGCTTGGCCACATGGCCCCCCATGTGACCGACAAAACAGGGGCGCACGTGGATAAAGGGGCTAGCGCCCAAATACAATTGCTAAAGTGGGTTTTTTGTATAGTAATTTGGTTTTTATTGTTTAATATGCCTATTTTTTATTGATTTTCTCCATTTTTGGGGGATATTGGGCATTTTTGGAGGCTATATTCTTGGAGGAAGTTGGGAATGAGAAACCAAATCCAAGGCTATATAAACCAGGCCTGTTTGAGGCCAAACACAGTCATGAAGAGCAGAGTTATGCTGAATAAAAGACAAGCCAAAGTCAGTTTGATGCAAAGAAGCCTTTGAGGTGGAGACGCTGTCGGATCGTTTATGGGAGCTTGGAGCATCAATTTTGCATGTCGTTTTCTTTGCAGGGTTCTAGAGATCTGCGAGAACAAGACCAGATCAGTCTTGTAGCCATTTGGCATTGCAGAGATGTAATTTTGAGCACTTGAGCAGAAATAAAAGAAGCCTCCCCCACAAAGAAAAGGCCCGGAGACGTAGGCAAAAGTTGTTCCAAACTCCGTTATCAACCTGCGTTCTTATGGTTTGTTGTTTATTATTCATTTCAGATCTGCATATGTGTATTTGACTATCATAATTCCTTTCTTTCCTCATTCTTTCACTAAATTCTCAAAATGGTTAATTAATACATGCAAGATTAAAACTCAACCATATTCATTTAAAAGATCCTACGGATCAAAAAAGCTGCCTACACCTCTTGTCTTCTAAACGACAAATCATCGTCGCATTGTGCAACTAGACATTTGTTTCATTTTTGAGACAATTGCAATTTGGGTTCGATTCAGTTTTCACAACTGAAAGTGTGAAAACAACTTTTTCATTGTTTGGACTGTCATCGTCTTTTATTGATTTTTCTGAAAGACACTTGACCATTGGTTTATCACATGACTGCAAAAGATTCTTTCAACTTATGTCCTTTGGCCTACTCTTACCTTGATTGCGCATTTGGATCTATTTGATTAATAAGCCATTGAGCATGAAGATTTACTGGTTACATTTGATTCTGTAAGGTCATGATTGATTTTAGTCTTATATGCTTTGATCCTTATTGCTATGAGCTCTTGACTTATTGATTATATGATATTTTTGGTTGCAATGTTCTAAAAACTTTGAAATATAAACATTTGAATGAGCAACACATGCATTGGTAATATTATAAGTTTGTAATGGCAATGGTTTGAGTTTTACAAAGGCGCATAGATTAATCTTTTGGATTTCGATTTTATAGTTTGAATCGATGCTTCGTGCATTGTTTTGTGAGTTTGATTTTACATTGAATTATCATAGTTTCAAACTATACATTGGCATGATTAGATTAACATTGGTTTGAAACGTTTGATTGATACGATGGATCGTTGGTTAATGTTAGATTTCATGTTGGATTGAACTGTACACTTGGCGCATGGATATAACATATGGTGTTGATATGGTTGTACACCGATTTGGGTTGGTCGATTAATGTGTTGATTACTGAGGGAATAGCGCTGTACCTAGTCATTAATACATTGCATGGCGGTGATAATCCCACCACCTTCACACGCATTACATTAATTCCTTGCCTCTTTGAGCACCGAAGCTGTTAAGCCCTATTGTTTTTCGACCCTGTGCATTGTTTTGTTCAAACCAAACCCTACCATGCACAGAAGCCATGGCTCCTGTCATAAGGGCCAAGCCCAACGGGTGCCAAGCACTGCTGATGTTTGATGGAGCTTGTAGCGACTTGGAAAAATTCGGGTGGCTCCCATTTATAAGGAAATTTGATGGTTATAACCCTATCGTGGCTCGACAATTTGCGTTATCATTCGATGGTTGCTGAGCCAAAATTGGAGATATGCAACTGGAGATTAATGAGCAATTTCTTAGCTCAGTAATCAGCCTGCCTGCTACAGGACAGAAGTGGTCTAAAAATTGTAAATTGGAAGATGTCCCGTGGACATTACTTTTCCAATCTCGAACGGTGAAACCCTGTGACAAAGGATGGCCTGCATAAATGTTAAAACAGCGCTGGCACGACCTGCTCATGATAATCAAGCAATTCGTTACTTGCGAGGGTAGGTATGGGTTCATTTTCTTGTTTCACCTTCATCTATTGATGGTTTTTATGGGTTTTGAACTCAATGTACCTCACTACCTTCATAGAAGTCTGTTTAAGATGGCGAAGAGGTACAAGCGCAGCCAGGCCGACACCAGTCTCTTCCATTTGGGGTTAATTAAAATAATTTTGGTCTATGAGTTAGGGTTACGTCGTGACAGTTGGGGTGATTTTCTTAGTCGTAATGGCTTTGAAGAGTCCAACCCACCACAGGTTGATAAGCCTATGGTGACCGAGAGCAAGCCTACCCCTGTTCCCTATAGTGTTTTGCTACCCAAACCTCTACCCGACCCCCCTACGAGCTTGCCCATGTTTGTAACCAAACAGTTCGAAATTGGTAAGCCTACAGTCAATAAGCCTAAAGCTAAAGATAATGCTAATGCCAAAGGCAAGAAAAACTCTCGCTTAATCTCTCGCTTGGAGAGAAATAGACCGAAACCCTCTGGTAATTCTGAGCCTATCATGGTCAGCGAAGACTCCGATTTCGGAGATTGAACGTTTTCTCGCCAATGAGTATCCTTACTCAAAAGGCTTGTGTGACAAACCTCCTTATGACTTTGTCAAGAATTTACCACGTTGTCTGCGGGTTGATCCTAATTTTCCTGGCATTGAACTACCTCGTGGAACCCTCGGTGACTCATTGAAACCCTCTGCTACTCAGTCGGCTGTTCCACCATGCGATCAGTGTGGGTTATGGTTGGAGAGGTACTACTCAGATGTGTCGATGTTGCAATCCAAAATCCATGCGTTGGAAGACCAAGTGGCAAAGCTCACTGGTCATAATGCGAACATGCAACCCTCTGACAAGAAGCAATGAACTACTGGTTCAATACTGTTCAAAAATGTCGAGTCGGCTACAACAATTGTCAATTCCAAATTGACATAGCCTCAGCACCCTCGCTGGTATAATTTTCGCTCATTTATATCGCACATTCATAAACTTTGTGTGTATTATTGACCTGCTCTGTTACATAAACATGCATTCCTGTATATAACTTGTTTTGGTAAATCGAATTTTTCTATCGTTTAGTTGGATTTGGTTTTGATTCTAGCAATCATATTCTGGATTTGATTGTTTAAAATTAGTTACGATTGAATGCTCTGTTACTTCTATTATAGGAAAGCCATTTTGCATTTCAAATTTTGGAAACACAATCCATCTTTTGATTCGAATTGATTACGATGCACATAACCGATGGTTGCTCTATTACAATTTTATCTGCGTATGATTTTGATCAACCCGGATACGATGTGGATTTTAAAAAGAGTTTTGTTTTATAGCATGAATTGATACAAATCATAACAGTTATGTGAAGTCCAGCCAATCAATTTGTTGTGGCCCGTTGATTAAAATGACCCTGCCATCTTTTGAATTGGAATAACAATTGATATTCAGTTACGAATGATTATGCACAGGATGATGAATTGTTCTATAATTGGCTCGGTCCCGATTTTTTTTGATTGCTTTCCAGCTTATGGTTATCGATACTGTTGTCACACCCAACAAATGAAATCTATGAAGATTTTTGGTCATTACTGCTACACATATTTCGTTCTGAGTATATCGTGACAGCCTTTCATATTTGATTACAACAGAATTGTACGCATAATCTATACAACTCGCCTATCTTTACTGTTGGTTGAAACAACTATGTGTATTGCTACAGCTGTAACAAATCTCTTCAATTGATATCGATTATAATTATGACTTCGATTCTGATTTGATTATTATTCTGGTCGATTACGGTTGGTGATCACGATTACATCATATCCCATGTGACTCGAATCAATGCTTAATTTTGTTTGATACAAAACAGGCCTGTCCAAAGTTTGACCATGTTTTCTGGTGACTAAAAACAGAGCATTCCTTACTCTGTTTCGATTACATTTATTTTGATATGGTTTAATCTAAATGGTAATTTTATTTGAATTATTAGTAATTCGTTTTGATGATGAAAAGAAAATTAAATTGGATTTGATTTCTTTTAAGATTTTATTTGATTGCTATCTGATTCCATACGCTATTTTTGACTAGCTACAGAATCAGATGATTCTGTAGCTAAGTCTGTAAAGCCAATTTTTATTGTTTTCCTAATAAAATATCCTTCTAATTTGATCTTTGTATTCTGTTTCAGGCAAATTTGAATTGGCAATAGATATGAGGAGCAGTTGGAAGATATCTTAGGGATTTCACCTACATTTTTAGTTACTTAGTTTAAGGGATTTTTGAGATCTTTTTCCAGATTATGTAAAACAATTTGCTATTATTCACAAGGATGTTTTACCTTGTGAGAAACTTATATAAACATATGGTTTTTGTAATAATGTTCATCCTCAGTTGTGGGAGAACAAGGATATAGAATTCTGATACAGACTGGAGCAGAATTGATGTTTTGTCATAGCTTTCGCTTTTCAATATATCAACATTGTGTTTCAAGTTTTGTATATCATTTTGTTTATGGTTTAGTATTACTTTTCTATCTAAATCAAATTCAAATGATATAATTTTATTACTGTCATATATATCTTTTTTCTTCCAAATAGATAAAAGACATAACAGTTGTTGATTCATTTTGTGAATGATAGCTTTGTCTTCTTCATAAATTGAATCGTTATATATAAGTTTTCTACATAATAGGTTTCCCTTATTGTAGAGATTTATTATCAAAAGATTGTTATGATTTTCTTTTATGTCTTGTTTGTCCTGTAAAACACTTCAAGAAGCAGCATAGCTGATCGTTTACGAGAAGTTTAAGGACTAAATGGTATGAATTTCTTCCTGCAACCAGCTTAAGAAGTAATCATACACATGGCAGACTTGGAGCGTTTCCAGGTCAATTAGTTTGTTGTTTACTGTTTTGATTAAGTAGTTTTAGATTTATATTAGATTGTTTAATTTCAGTAGTTTTTATTTCTTTCTCATAAAATATAAAAAATCAAAAAGAGACTCTTGGCTGTCTTAGGGCAGAATACACATGATTTTTGCAGGTTTTAATCAAATCTGTAGGTTGTTCATAGTGTACATTTGTGAATAAGAAATATTGTAGCTGGTAATTAGATAGTTGACTTGATTTATTACAATAGTAATTAGTGGATTGTATAGAACAATTAGTATTTAGTATATTAGTTCCTTTTCTTTGTTTTATTAGTTTCAAGTTTCCTTTATTTTAGTTAGCTTCTTGTATTTAATTATAGTTTAGTTTGTTTTATTTACTTTAGTTAGATCACTTAACTTAGATCATTTCTCTCTTTGGTTTCCTTGAAAGACCTTAGAGTGGCCAACGGAGCCGTTAAACTCGTCAGGGTGGTCCATTCCAAACGACTTGGGTTATTTAGACAACCACGAACCGGTTCCACTCTCCCATTTGACAGACGGTCATTTTCGCCCGTCAACAAATGGTGCTAGAAGGAGGGCCTGACTAAATTGATGGCACAAGGTGGTCACAAGACTCCTCCACCCCCTAATCGCTCCCCTATAGTGACTAGAAGCCGTTC
>SNQJ01S0068426.1:23219-38354 GCA_010110895.2 Picea sitchensis | reverse complement strand
TTGGTATCAATTCTCAAACTAAATTCTGAGTATTTGTAGGAGTCCGCTACCTCCAAAGATGAAGTAAGATGGAGAGAATTTGTAGTTTCCTGCAAACAATCCCATTTTCAAGTTTTCAGTCAAAATATTCTTTCGACGGAAACCTAGTTTTTAACGGAATCCGTTAAAAATAAACGTTTTGGCCGAAAAATCTTTTGGCCGAAATATGCTTACCACGGGAAAATAATTCATACAAAAAACATTGTACACGAATTTCGAGGGCACCGTTAAATTTGACGTGAAAATTTTCGACCGAAAAAAATCCTAGCAACATTTTTTCGACCAAAAATTTTCCGCTAGAAATTTTGGAGATCCGATTGTCACGAAAGTGTTACCCGGATTCATGATTTTACCCTATCATAGAAATGCATTTGAACCAACATAATTTCACATACAAAGATTGATACCATTTATTTCTTGGTTGATGCTCACGACATCAATCATTTATTATCATTATCCTTTGGCTATTTCATAGGCCATTAACCTGCAGATTAGTTTATAACACAAACTCATACATATACATACATTAGTATCATGTAAATGAATTTAATCATATCATTAACTTGGTATCCACGTACCAACAACTTTAAATTTCAAAATTTTCAAGCTAGAGTTAGGTTGCATAATATCCATCATAATTCAAATAATGATAAACATTGATAGTAATTACATTCACATACGTCCATATGTCTAAAATTTTAAGTGTATCATTAATAGTTTTAAAATTAATAAGAAAATAAGATACAATTAGGCCATAAGTAATTCTAGTTGTCTAAGTCAAAATTTGGCATTACGTACACCCAACCTTAGGGAAACATATTCTCTAGGTGGTTAAAAAAAGTGAGGGATGATTTCGTTGTAAGGTCTCTGCATCCTCCCAAGTAGAAGATCTGGGGGGCTATATTTTTCCCACTGGAACTTAACTTGGTCTACCAAATAATTCCTGAGTTGTCGGACCCTATGGTCCAATATGCATAATGGTTCGACCATGATGGTTCCCACATCCGGGACCTGCAATTCCTTTCAATTTAGTTTGTGGGATTTATTAGCAACATAATGATGTAGAAAAGATACATGAAAAACATTATGAGTTTTATGCAAGTGGGATGGAAGTATGAGGCGATAGGAAACGTGCCCAAATTTTTATTGGATTTTAAACACTTCTATAAATCGAGGTGACAACTTTGTCCCTTTCTGATACTGAATGGTACTCTTATTATTCCTGATACGAATGAAAACTTGATCTCCAATTTTATAAATTTGATTGGTCCTATGTGCATCAACATAATTTTTCTATTTATCTCACACCTCCTTTAATAATTGTCTAATATCAAGCAGTTTTTACTCCATTTATTGAATCAGTTATGTCCCTACTTTCACTTAGTCTTCTAACCTTTCCCAACTCAATATTGTCCTGCATGGCCTTCCATACGGAGCTTCATAAGGTGGAATTCCAATGGAGCTGCGAAAATTGTTATTGTAGGCAAACTCTACCAAAGGTAGGTACTTCTCCCAATGGGTTTGATTATCCATAACATACATCCTAATAATGTCTTCCATAACCTAATTTACTCTCTCAGTTTTCCCATATGTTTCAGGATGATATGTTGTTTTCAAGTTCAACTATGTCCCCAACGCTGACTACAAACTTCTCCAAAATATATAGGTAAACCAAGAGTCCCTATCTGAAATGATATTCTTGGGTAACCCATGAAGACGGATGAATTCACTTATAAAAACATGTGACACCATAAGTGTCTCTAACTGGAATAAAATTAGTATTATTTGTCAACTTATCAACTATAATAAAAATGGCATTGTGCCTCAGTGATGTGAGTTGAAATCCCACAACGAAATCCATATAAATGACTTCCCACTTGGACATAGGAACATCATGTGGTTGTAGGATACCTGTCGGGTGGTGATGATCAACCTTCAATTGCTAACACTCAAGGCACTTTGCGACATAATGGACTACATCACGCTTCATGCCTACCCAGACGAAAATCTTCTTCATACATGTGTACATTTTCTTCACACCCGGATGTGCACAGTAAAGTGATATATGGGATTCCTTGAGTATGATGCTTCGAATATCCCCGCCCTTGGGGATGTACATCCTTCCTTGATATCTTAAAAATCCATATTATTCAAGGATATATCCTTCATACTTTGGCTCTAATTGCCTCCCACTTTGGAGGGCTGAAGTAACCTTTAAATACCAACTATCTCCAAGAAGTTGCCTCAACACTCGCTCCCTCAAATTAACTTTTAAGGGCACCAAGGAGAATATATGTGGTCTTATGCTCAGGGCATCCACGACCACATTCCCTTTTCCCTTGATATATGAGATTCCAAAATCATACTCACTCATAAACTCACTCCATCACCTCTACCTAGCATTGAGATCCATTTGAGTGAAGAGATGCTTTAAGATTTCATGGTCCATTTTGAGCTCAAAGCTTCATCCCACTAGATAATGCCTCCAAATCTTCATGGCTAGCATTACAACTACCAACTCTAAATCATGAGTAGCATATAGCTCCTCATGTTGCTTCAACTTTCTTGATGCATATGCTATCACTCCCCCATATTGCATTAGAATGACCCCCAATGCTTTCTTTGAGGCATCTGTGTAGATTGTGAAGTTTTTCTCCATATCTGACACTCATAGAATTGGTGCACTAGTTAGTAACTTATTAAGCTCGATGAATGAAATATCGCATTCCTCTATCCATTCATACCTAACCCCCTTACGCTGCAAGGTGGTGATGGGTTTCGCTATCTTTGAGAACCCTTCTACAAACCTTCGATAATAACCAGCTAGACCCATGAAGCTTCTCACCTCATGAGCATTTTTCAGCACTGGTCAATCCATAATGGCCTTCACCTTTTTCGAGTCCACAAAAATTCCTTCACCAGAAATGATATGACCTAAATAGTGAATCTCTTTCTCGAAGAAAGAACACTTCAACAACTTTTCATATAACTTGGTCTCTCTAAGGCATGACAACACCACTCACAAGTGTTCCTCATGTTCTCTTTCATTCTTGGAATAGATGAGGATATCATCAAGAAATACCTATACAAAGTGGTATAGGTACATTTGGAATACACCATTCATGAGGTTCATGAATATTGTTGGTTCATTGGTCAAACCAAAAGGTACTACAATGAAATCATAATTCCCAAACCGAGTTCGAAAGGCAGTTTTAGGAATATCACCTTCCTTAATCCTTAACTAGTGGTACCCTGATCGCAGAGAAATTATTAAGAAAACTCCATCTCCCTTCATTTGATCAAAGAGATCATCTATCTATGGTATTGGGTACCTATTCTTCATTGTAGCATAGTTCAAGTCCCTGTAATCTATGCATGGTTGTAAGGAACCGTCCTTCTTCTTGAAAAAAATTATTGGTGCACCCCAAGGTGAAACATTGGGCCTTATCAACTCTGAGTCAAGTAGTTCCTTCAACCACATCTGCAACTCACAAATTTATGGCGTTGTCATCCTATATGGAGTCTTATAAATTGGCTTCGCACTAGGTTTTATCTCGATGGTAAAATCAAGATCCCTCTCAGGAGGTAACCCTGACAACTCTTTCAGAAAAAATATCATTAAATTATGACAATATTGGATACTTATCCATAGAGGGTCCTTTCCCTTCATTTACTGCTTCCACTACACATAATCGACAACCTTGCCTCATGCAATGTTTAACCTTCATTGTTGAGATAAAGTGTAGAGACACCTTCCTCATATACCATGGATCTCTACTGACCTTCCTTCATCATCAACACAAAGCACCATCTTCATGAAACAATCTACCATATCTCAATGGGATTCTAACTAGTCCATCCAAATGATTAGGTCATACATCCCTAGAGAAGTGGTGTACAGCTTCAACCCAGTAGTACACACTTCCATATCTTCAAGACAATTATCGTCGCTAGGTCTTATCACTTATTTTTCCCCCGAAGCCATCTCAACTTGTTTAAAGTCATCATGCTTGTAGGCTTCCAACCCACACTTTTCTAATGCATAAGGTTAAATGAAACTATCTGTAGCACCAAAGTAAAAAAAAAAATTAACATCAACATGATTTAGAGTACCTAAAAAAACCACCACCGTGGATTGATTTTATTCCTTGGGATTATTGACCGCGACATAAATCTAGTGGCTACTATTTGATATTCCCATCATGGCCTTTCCTTCTCTATGCATAAAGCCTGATTATGACTCTAGGTAGTCACATTGGTAATGGTTTCCTCCACACCCCCAACAAGTAGCACGATATGGAACCTTCACACTGCCCTGTGAAGGCCTCTAAAATGAGTTCCTTCCCCTGTAGCCCTTGCCCCTACTAGTTGGTCCCCGAGAAGGTCGTGGAATTGCTTATGTCGCGGGTGTTGAGTGATATGTTGCACTCACTGCCATATAAATATTTGTTTCAACCACTCTAGGTGTGGCTCTATTTCCATAACAAGGTGACCTAGAGCTTCCTCCCTTGGAGAAGGTCCTAGGGGCCTTCCCCATGAATCCAGGATGTTTTGGAATGGTTAATCTCATACCTTTGTTTAAGCTCATATGCTCCTCTGCATAACGAGCATTTTCAATTGCTTTAGCTATTGATGATGGTTTCCACATCTGCACCATGGCCCTTATCTTAGGATTTAACCCGTACATAAAACTTTATGCTTATCATTGATCGGTATCTATGTATGAGTCATATTTTACTAACTCCATGAACCTGATTTCGTACTCTTACACAATTGTCTTTCCCTGAATTAGGGCATGAAATGATCCTACCTATTGTTCCTCATAGTAAGCAAGAAAATATTTCCTCCAGAACCTTTCCTCAAAAATCTCCCATGAGATGGTGTCTGGGGTAAGGTGCAATTGCCTCTCCATATTACTCCACCAATTCAAGGCACTATCCCTCCACTAAAATATCACTATCTTCTCTTTTGACGGGGAAGCATAGTCTCTCAAGGAAAAACATTGTGTCATTCCTTCCAACCATGCCTCTGTACATTCACATGCATGTCCCTTGGAAAAATCTAGAACTTTGATTTTTTGTAGTTCTCTGGTGATGTCCCCTGGTGAGGCCCTCCCTTTGAGTCCCTCAATGCTTTTAGGTTACCCAATCAAGATAGTGGGGGTTCCACTTCAACATCCATTGACTAGAATCCCTTTAATGTCTCATTAATATCCTCTAAGGAGTGAAAACTGAGAGCTAGCTCGTGCGATTTCAATATTCCTGATACAATATATTATGCAGAACAAAAAATATCTAGCAGGAAATGATAGAATAATAATGATATATCCATAAAAACATCAGAGAACACTAGGATAATCACCAGGAAGAGAAATTTTATTATGATAGCAATTATCATTTGCCTCTTCGAAGGGGAAACCTTCAGCAGAGAAGAGCTATATTACAATAATATCCAAGACAAAATATCCAATGCCTCCTACTCTTATTTATACTAATTCTACCTTCTAAGGAAACTTCTAGAGGAAGATATTTCTAGAAGAGGAAGCTTCTATTAGGTCTTCTTACATTGACTTATTCTTCTTTATTTATTAGGCCTTATTAACTAACTTCGGTCTTTATTAAATAGAAAACATATCCTAGTAACTAATGACCCATGGAGAGGGGTTAGGATTGGATACTAACATGCCCTTCCCCTTCAAAAGCAGCCCTGTCCTCAAGGCTGCAAGTGCGGAAACTGTTGAAGTATGGTCGCGGGTTCCCAAGTCACCTCCTCTAATGTTGTGTCCTTCTACTTGATCAACACTTCTTTGATAGTGCGTCCATGCAGCTGACGCTCATGGTTATTGATGAGTGCTTCTGGTTGGAGCCACAGGGAACCTTCTTCATCTAATTTTGGTAGGATGGTTTGGACTCTGCAATTTTTTCCCACCACTTCCTTGATACAGGAAACATGGAACATCGGATGGATTTTGGAAGTAGAAGGAAGGGACAATTTGTAAGCCACATAACCAATACGCTTGATGATCGTAGGGTCCATAAAACTTAGGTGTCAATTTGTGATGTCTCTGAGCTTTGAGAGATGTTTTCTTGTAAGGTTGGAGGCTAAGAAACACCTGATCACCTCCATGAAAAACCCTTTTTGAATGATGTTGGTCTTCTTATTGCTTCATGCGATTTTGGGCCATGTGGAGGTTATCCTTCAGAGCTGCTAGAGTGGTTGTACAACCTTGCAACATTGTATCAATATATTGGACCTTGTATGTGCCAGGAAGATAGGTAATGAATTTCGGTGGTTGTTGGCCATACACCGCTTCATATGGGATCATTTTAGTGGTTGTATGATATGAAGTATTGTACCACCATTCTTCCAAGGGAAGCCACTGCACCCACTGGTGTTGTTTTTCTGAAGAAAAACAATGCAAGTAGGTTTCCAAACATCTTTTGACTACTTTCGTTTGGCCATCAGACTAGGGATGATAAGTTGTGCTCATGTTCAGTTGGGTGCACTGCAATTTAAATAGCTCTTGACAAAAAGTGCTAGTGAAAGTTGGGCGATGATCAGAGACAATAGAGGTTGGCATGCCATGTAGCTTGAAAATATGATCAAGGAATACTTGTGTTATGAGTTCTGGTGTGAAAGGGTGAGGTAAGGGGAAAAAATGAACATACTTGGAGAGGTGATCAACCACGACCATGATGACAGACTTGTTCCTAGATTTAGGAAGGCCCACTATACAATCCATGGATATTTATGTCCACAAAGAAGCTGGAATGGGTAAGGGCCATAGGATGCCTAGAGACTTGACTGTTTCACCTTTATTACATTAGCACACCTCACATCCTGTGACAAATTGAAGTATATCCTTCTTCATGCCTGCCCAAAAAAATGAACGACGAGCATGAGCATATGTCTTTTGGAAGCCCGAATGACCCGCTATAGCTGAGGATTGCAAATCATTTTAGAGCATGGGCTTGACTATTGAGGAGGGTGAGAGAACCTGGCGATCTTTATGTTAGAGAATATTATCCTGCCAAGTGTATCCAATGGGAGTATTAGGGTCCTCCTGAAGATGTTAAATTAAGTAGGAGGTAGTCTGGTGCATTAGCCACTCTTGGCATACTTCTTCAAACCAATCAAGGACCGGTAAGGATAAAACAAAAAGGGAGTCTTCCTCCTCATGTTGTATTGACAATGCATCTGCTACTATGTTATCTTTTCCCTTTTTGTATATGATTTAAAATCATAACCCAACATTTTTGTCAGCCACTTATTTTGTTCTAGGGATGATAGTCGCTGCTCCAAAAAACATTTCAAGCTATGGTGATCATAGCAATTTTTCCATAATGGTTGAAAAAATTCATGTAATAGTTGGTGTGACCAAGAAAACCCCATAGGCGCTTTAAGGTTGTTGGGCATGACCATTCTTGCATAGCTTGTATCCTTTTGGGGTCCACTTTTACCCCATCTCTGCTGACAATGTGCCCCAAGTATTCCACTTCGTTGGCGCCAAATGAACATTTGGTATTATTTTACAAACAATTGGTTTTCCTGCATCAAGTGAAGGACTGTGTCCATATGAAGAAGATGGGTATCCCACGGGTGGCTATAAATGAGGATGTCAACAAAGAAAACCAAGACAAACTTCTGAAGGTAAGGTTTCAATAGCATATTCATGAGACTTTGGAAGGTGGATGGAGCATTGCAAAGGCCAAAAGGCGTGACCAAGAATTCATAATGTCCATCATGATTTCAGAAAGAAGTCTTCAGAATATCTGCCTCCTTCATCTAGATTTGGTGATAACCGGAGAGAAGGTATACTTTGGTGAATACAAAATCACATTGTAGTTCATCCAGAAAAATCATCAATGACAGGAATGGGAAATTTATCTTTGATGGTCAGTTTATTCAGGGCACGAAAATTAGGGCACATGCGCCAAGTACCTTCTTTCTTTAAAACCATCACCACAGGTGAAGAATATGGGCTAGTACTAGGGAGAATTACCCCCGCCTCCAGTAATTCCTATACCATATTTTCTATTTCATTTTTCTGAGAAAAGAGATATCTATAGGGACGTACATTGGGGGGTTGACTTCTTGAAAGGAGAGGGATGCTATGATCACGCTCACCCCTAGAAGTAGGTAAGGTTGTATGAATCTCAAAAATCTTGGGGTACTTGTCCAAGATGAGTTGCAGGCTAGGAGGAACTATCTGAGAGGCATGTTTAGTGACCTAGATGACATTAAATTGAGTAATCACACCATGTTGGCATTTCTTCAAGATGTTTTCCATCCTGTGAGAGCTGATGATATCAGGAGAGCTTGCTTGGAGACCCCTGAGAGTATAGGGGTGAGATTCTTGGTTGAAGCTCATATATAATTCTTGATAATCCATTGTGATCTACCCCAGAGTGAAAATCCATTCCACACCTAATACAATATCACAACCACCCATGGAAATAGATAACATGTGGGTTTTTAGATGGTAATCACCCATTTGGAGTTTGACATTCTCACAACATCCCCCACACTTCATAGTACCACTATTAACGATGAGGATTTGAAAATTAGAAACAGGGCGAACAAAGCAATGGATCTCATCAGCGAGCCTGCGATGAATAAAATTATGGGTGCTACCACTATCAATCAACACCACAAACGACCTATGTTTAATGTATCCCTTGATATTCAATGTTTGTGGGGCCGAAATACCTGAGAGTACATGAAGCGAGATGACCGGGTCCACGGATTCCAACGACGTGGCAACTAGATCTCTGACAGGATCACTTGGTTGAGCTGCCTCTTGGTATGAAACCTCATTTGATGGGATGTTGTCATAGGAAGAGTAAGATGAGGCACTAGTCTGGAAGAACTTTTGTTATCTACATTTATGCCCTAGTGCATACTTTTCATCACAATAGTAGAAAAGTCCTTTCTTGCATTGTTCCGTCATTTCGGTGGGAGAGACCTTTTGGACCTTCAAATTTTGGGTTGGAGAAGGGGTAGCCCTCGGGTAAGGATGGGTGGTAAATGGAGCCTTCAGGGATGGCACCTGGAGGATGGTCTCTACTTCACTGGTTAATTGACATGCCTGCAACCATATAGTAGGATGAACCATGTTCACATGAGCCTTGATAGCTTCTTTTAGACCACTAATAAAACATTCAAGGTAAAATGCATCAAATAAGCCCTTGATACGGATAACAAATTGTTCAAATGTCATGATGAAGTTTGTGACAGATCCAGTTTGGCACAATTTAGTGAGTCGGACCAAAAATTATGATTCCCTATCAAAACGAGCACAAACTGCTTTAGAGAACATGTTCCAATTAGGAGGTCATGGATAACATTTCTTATGCCACTTCCACCACTGCCAGTGTTCTTGATCCAAGTACAAAACCCCTTCATGGAGTTTGGTCTCATCATTTCGAATATCATGAAGGGATAAGTATTGTTCCATTTTAGAAACCCACCCGATTGGGTTGGAACCATCAAATTTATGCATGTCCACTTTGGGCACCTTATTCCAAGAAGGTGGAGAACCCCAAGGGGAGCAAGAGGACTGAGTATGTTCATAATGAGAGGAATGAATTTATTCTGGGTTTTGATCTATATTATTCCCCCTGAACAGTTGCACCAATTTGTTGAATTGTTGTTCAAGGGCCGTGGTGAATTCATTGCGGAGGGAAGCCATGTTGTCGTCAATTTGTTGTTCCAGGTGGGACATTCTATCGCCCAAGGTTTCTTGGGACTAAGAGAAAGTGGTAGGCATGGTAAAGGCTTAGGTAGCAACAGAGGTGTCGGGATGGAAAAACTGGGCTTAAAAATGATAGGTACCCAAGTGATTAGGAAAAAAAGAGGAATCCAATGGGATAAGTCTCAAGAAAGGCGTCCTAGAGGGGGTTGGGTCCGCATGAAAAAAATGCTTAAAATTGAAGGGTACCACTGTGATCAAAATGAAGAGAGGAATGCAATGGGATATGTCACAAATAAGGGTTCTAATATGCCCAGACTCATTTTTTTTAACTCCTGCGAAGTTATACTCCGAACTATATAATACTGTAGAGGCAGAATGCCCAATTTCTTAACAAGACAAAAGATGTAGTAATTTTGCAACCCCAATGCAGACGGCAAGGTTGCATTGTAATAGAGCTTGTCTTTTATTTCTTTGCTCTGCTCCCAAGGGTTTGGGTTTGCAGGGAATTTATAGTCAATGGTTTTCCCTATGTTATAGCTCTCTTATATACGTGTGGGGTCCAACAATAGAACTCGGCCCAATATCTCAGGGAACCAACTAAAGAGGCTAGATCGTACCCTTAGTTGTACTACCTGACTACCTAGGTACCAGAGAGTCACTTCCTGAGTGTTCTTCTCGGTGACACTATAACAGTCAAGCAGTCGATCGGTTTATCTATGGAGGGCTTCAGGATGCCTAGGTCGATTTGTATACATGTGTTGTCTGATGTGCTACCACTCGAAGGGGTACCAATAGGGGTTAAAAGGGTGGCCAATATATGTGCACTTAAAAACCACTTGTATTTCTTGCATGTATGCCTAGGTTCTCAATAGGGTTTTTAGGTTTTTTTTTTAGTTTTTGACAGTTTCTATCTCTAGGTTGGTTATATTTCTGGGTTATTTATGGTTGTTTTAAGGATGTACTTAGACATTTTATGGGATGTTTAAATTTTTGTTTATTGTCAGGACAACATTTTTTTTACTTTCTGTCTTAAGGGTGGGTAGGCTATGTTCCAAGTTTTGAAACTTGGCTCTGATACCAAATGTAAAGCCCTACCAAGGGCTTCATAGTTAAACTTTGAAGTTATATTTGGTTGACAATCTAATTTCATGAAGTTTGAAATTCAAGTTATATCTCTTTGTTTTAACAAGACAATAAAACCATATCCATTTACATGACAGTAATTTCTTTAATAGATAGTGAAATTTAATTCAAGAAAAAATATAATTTATAATTTATCTCTTGAAGAAGAAGGTTGTCCTCACTTGTTGTTGAGTGTCTTGTTCTATTGAAACTGAAAATTTCTGAAATTGTTTCCTCCCAGCCAACTAAGAACAGAGCCTCTCCATCTTCCTAGCTCTAGGAAATCAGATTACTTGGCCCCCGAGCCCAAAATCCCAGCAACAACAGTCCACTAGTAAAACCCCACAAAGAAATTTTGCATCCTTCCTCCTCTCCAAAATTCCACTGCCTTTCCCTCTTTTCTAGTTTCTCCTTCTCCTTCCAACAAAAAAAATGAATCCCCTCTCCAAGTCCAACCCCCTCTTCCTTATCCTCCTCTCTTGAATCCCCCCCCCACATTCAATTCTCATCTGCATTATCTTTTCATTAATTCAAGGTAAAATGCATCAGATAAGCCCTCAGTACGGATAACAAATTGTTCAAATGTCGTGATGAAGTCTGTGACAGATCTAGTTTGGCACAATTTAGTGTGTCAGACCAAAAATTATGATTCCCTATCAAAACGGGCACAAACTTCTTTAGAGAACATGTTCCAATTGGGAGGTCATGGATAACATTTCTTATGCCACTTCCACCACTGCCAGTGTTCTTGATCGAAGTACAAAACCCCTACATGGAGTTTGGCCTCATCATTTCAAATATCATGAAGGGAGAAGTATTGTTCCATTTGAGAAACCCACCCGACTGGGTTGGAACCATCAAATTTATGCATGTCCACTTTGGGCACCTTATTCCAAGAAGGTGGAGAACCCCAAGGGGAGCGAGAGGACTGAGTATGTTCATAATGAGAGGAATGAAGTTATTCTGGGTTGATCTATATTATCCCCCCTAAAGAGTTGCACCAATTTGTTGAATTGTTGTTCAAGGGCTGTGGTGAATTCATTGTGGAGGGAAGCCATGTTGTCGTCAATTTATTGTTCCAGGTGGGACATTCTATCGTCCAAGGTTTCTTGGGACTGAGAGCGAGTGGTAGGCATGGTAAAGGCTTAGGTAGCAACAGAGGCGTCGGGATGGAAAAAATGGGCTTAAAAATGATAGGTACCCAAGTGATCAGGACAAAAAGAGGAATCCAATGGGATAAGTCTCAAGAAAGGCGTCCCAGAGGGGGTTGGGTCCCCATGAAAAAAATGCTTAAAATTGAAGAGTACCACTATGATTAGAATGAAGAGAGGAATGCAATGGGATATGTCACAAATAAGGGTTCTAATAGGCCCAGACTCATTTTTTTAAACTCCTGCGAAGTTATACTCCGAATTGTATAATACTGTAGAGGCAGAATGCCCAATTTCTTAACAGGACAAAAGATGTAGTAATTTTGCAACCCCAATGCAGACGACAAGGTTGCACTATAATAGATCTTGTCTTTTATTTATTTGTTCTGTTCCCAAGGGTTAGGGTTTGCAGGGAATTTATAGTCAATGGTTTTCCCTATGTTATAACTCTCTTACGTGTGGGGTCCAACAGTAGTACTCGGCCCAATATCTCAGGGAACCAACTAAAGAGGCTAGATCGTACCCTTAGTTGTACTACCTGACTACCTAGGTACTAGAGAGTCACTTCCTGAGTGTTCTTCTCGGTGACACTATAACAATCAAGTGGTCGATCTGTTTATCTATGGAGGGATTCAGGATGCCTAGGTCAATTTGTATACATGTGTTGTCTGATGCGCTACCACTCGAAGGGGTACCAATAGGGTCTAAAAGGGTGGCCAATATATGTGCGCTTAAGAATCACTTGTATTTCTTGCATGTATGAATCCCATACCACGGGTTTATGCGCATAACGACATATATTTTTAGCTTAAAGATGTCGAAATACGTCTCTACCATGAAAAAATTTATCCTGCAAGTCTTTCCCTGGAAAGAGCTCTGATACCACTTGCAATATTCTTGATACAATATATTATGCAGAACATAAAATATCTAGCAGGAAATGACAAAATAATAATGATATATCCAAAAAAACATAAGAAGAACACCAAAATAACACTAAAATAATCACCAGGAAGAGAAACTTTATTATGATAGCAATGCTCACTTTCCTCTTTGAGGGGGAAACCTCCATCAGAGCAGAGCTCTATTACAATAATCTCCAAGACAAAATATCTAATGCCTCCTACTCTTATTTATACTAATTCTACCTTCTAAGGAAACTTCTAGAGGAAGATCTTTTTAGAAGCGAAAACTTCTATTAGGTCTTCTTACATTGACTTATTCTTCTTTATTTATTAGGCCTTATTAACTAATGTCGACTTTTATTAAATATAAAACATATCCTACTAAATAATGACCCATGAAGAGAGGTTAGGATCAGATCCTAACATCAATGGTGGTGGCGGTACCGATATCGGTGGTCCTTGTGACAATGCCCCCCAACCTTGATTTCTCCGAGCCCTGACCATCTTGACTGACTAAATCTGCATTCGACCAAGCTTATTAGAAAAGTGTTTAAATCATTCAACGTTTTACTCAATTTATAATTGCAAACATAAGGTTTAGGTGTAAGTTTCTTTATACTTGTTTGTAAACAGACATTACTCCCATAAGGTAGAGGCTAAAGGTCGGGGTTAAAGCATCTAAGTTGGGTAATTTTTTCCAGGTAAGTCACTAACTCCTTCACCCTACTAGCTATGCTAGCACTATAATTACCTTTAAACCTCCATTAATCATTTACTATCGCTGACCTTGCCTATTAATCCTCTTTAACCCCTCTTTAAAATAATACTTTTATTAGAACTAAGGGTCTTACGTATTTTCAAAATTTAATCTATAACAATTTTAAGAAATGTATTATTTCATATATATATATATATATATAATTTAAAACGTATACATATATTTAATACTAGTTAAATTCAATTAATGAAATGAAATTAATAAAATTTAAATTTAAATTTATTTTAAAATTAATTAATTGATTATAACCCAAAGAAAAACATTAATAAATAATAATAATTAAAAAAAAAATGAAACTTAGGGTGGGCAATGTGGGTCCTCGCACGAGGTCCACATGCCTCTCCCTTGTATTTTCACCATAAAAAAAACAACAACGCCTATCCCTACCATAAATGTAGGTTCTCGTGTTGGTTTGTTTCAATTCACACTAGTGAGTTTTTTTTGCCTTGACTGATTGTTGGCTTTCCCTTGTATAGTGCAAATGCTTTTGGTGTTGAAGGGGTTTAGGTTTTTTTTTTATATAAGAGATTTCTTCTTACATTGGACCAAATGTGGACNTATTGCTAACGATTCCTTCTTTGATGATTTTGGAGCTAAATCCCATCGAGGAATGGTATGGGAATCACATAAGAATTATATTGAGTACTTCCTTTACTATAGGATAATATTACCTATTTTTTTTTTACAAGTGGATGCCCGTGGTTTCTGCTTTAGTTGCATTATTTATTTATTTATAATTTGTATATTATGTATATATAGATATTTATTTATATACTATATAACCAATATATCCCCTTAAACAATTAAATAGATGAGAAGAATTTAAAAATATATCTTCTATTTTCTGTATAAAATAGGTTTAAGGCATTATAGAGGTCAAATGAAGAATTTTCCCCTGTTTATCATATGAAATAACTCTTCTTACCCTTTTTTTTGTCATTTGCAGGTGCAGGTGGAGGTTCTTACAAGTAAACAGGTGGCTACAACCAGAGATGGGAAGGGTGGAATAGGGCTTTAAGACTCTTTTATGATGCACTCAGCTCATGTTCCTAGGTTCTCAATAGGGTTTTTAGGTTTTTTTTGTTTTGTTTTTTACAATTTCTAACTCTATGTTGGTTAAATTTCTGGGTTATTTATGGTTGTTTTAAGGCTGTACTTAGAGGTTTTCTAGGATGTTTAAATTTCAGTTTATTGTTAGGACAACATTTTTTTTTAGTTTCTATCTAAGGGTGGGCAGGCTCTGGTCCAAGTTTTGAAACTTGGGTCTGATACCAAATGTAAATCCCTACCTAAGACTTCACAGTTAAACTTTGAAGTTGTATCTGGTTAACAATCTAATTTCATGAAGTATGAAATTCAAGTTATATCTCTTTGTTTTAACAAGACAATAAAACCATATTCATTTACATGACAGTGATTTCTTTAATACATAGTGAAATGTAATTC
>SNQJ01S0068426.1:4725-23169 GCA_010110895.2 Picea sitchensis | reverse complement strand
ACGAATCCAGGATGTTTTGGAATGGTTAATCTCATACCTCTGTTTAAGCTCATATGCTCCTTTGCATAACAAGCATTTTCGATTGATTTAGCTATTGATGATGGTTTCCACATCTGCACCATGGCCCTTATCTTAGGGTTTAACCCGTACATAAAACTTTATGCTTATCGTTGATCAGTATCTATGTATGAGTCATATTTTACTAACTCCATGAACCTGATTTCGTACTCTTACACAATTGTGTTTCCCTGAATTAGGGCATGAAATGATCCTACCTATTGTTCCTCATAGTAAGCAAGAAAATATTTCCTCCAGAACCTTTCCTCAAAAATCTCCCATGAGATGGTGTCTGGGGTAAGGTGCAATTGCCTCTCCAGATTACTCCACCAGTTCAAGGCACTATCCCTCCACTAAAATATCACTATCTTCTCTTTTGATGGGGAAGCATAGTCTCTCAAGGAAAAACATCGTGTCATTCCTTCCAACCATGCCTTTGCACGTTCACATGCATGTCCCTTGGAAAAATCTAGAACTTTGATTTTCTGTAGTTATCTGGTGATGTCCCCTAGTGAGGCCTTCCCTTTGAGTCCCTCAACGCTTTTGGGTTACCCAATCAAGATAGTGGGGGTTCCACTTCAACATCCATTGCTAGAATCCCTTTAATGTCTCATTAATATCCTCTAAGGAGTGCAAACTGAGAGCTAGCTCGTGCGATTTCAATATTCCTGATACAATATATTATGCAGAACAGAAAATATCTAGTAGGAAATGACAGAATAACAATGATATATCCATAAAAACATCAGAGAACACCAAGATAATCACCAGGAAGAGAAAATTTATAATGATAGCAATTTTCATTTGCCTCTTCGAAGGGGAAACCTTCAGCAGAGAAGAGCTCTATTACAATAATATCCAAGACAAAATATCTGATGCCTCCTACTCTTATTTATACTAATTCTATCTTCTAAGGAAACTTCTAGAGGAAGATATTTCTAGAAGAGGAAGCTTCTATTAGGTCTTCTTACATTGACTTATTCTTCTTTATTTATTAGGCCTTATTAACTAATTTCGGTCTTTATTAAATAGAAAACATATCCTAGTAACTAATGACCCATGGAGAGGGGTTAAGATCGGATACTAACATGCCCTCCCCCTTCAAAAGAAGCCTTGTCCTCAAGGCTGCAGGTGCGGAAACTATTGAAGTATGGTCGCGGGTTCCCAGGTTGCCTCCTTTGATGTTGTGTCCTTCTACTTGATCAACACTTCCTTTATAGTGCGTCCATGCAGCTGATGCTCATGGTTATTGATGAGTGCTTCTGGTTGGAGCCATAGGGAACCTTCTTCATCTAATTCTGGCAGGATGGTTTGGACTCTACAATTTTGTCCCACCACTTCCTTCATACAGGAAACATGGAACACCGGATGGATTTTGGAAGTAGTAGGAAGGGCCAATTTGTAAGCCACATAACCAATACGCTTGATGATCTGGTAGGGTCCATAAAACTTAGGTGTCAATTTGTGATGTCCCTGAGCTTTGAGAGATGTTTTCTTGTGAGGTTGGAGCCTAAGAAACACCTGATTACCTCCCTGAAAAACCCTTTTTGAATGATGTTGGTCTTCTTATTGCTTCATGTGATTTTGGTCCATGTGGAGGTTATCCTTCAGAGCAGCTAGAGTGGTTGTACAACCTTGCAACATTGTATCAATATATTGGACCTTGTATGTGCCAGGAAGATAGGTAATGAATTTCGGTGGTCGTTGGCCATACACCGCTTCATATGGGATCATTTTAGTGGTTGTATGATATGAAGTATTGTACCACCATTCTTCCAAGGGAAGCCATTGCACCCACTGGTGTTGTTTTTCTGAAGAAAAACAATGCAAGTAGGTTTCCAAACATCTTTTGACTACTTTCATTTGGCCATCAGACTAGGGATGATAAGTTGTGCTCATGTTCAGTTGGGTGCGCTGCAATTTAAATAGCTCTTGCAAAAACGTGCTAGTGAAAGTTGGGTGATGATTAGAGACAATAGAGGTTGGCATGCCATGTAGCTTGAAAATATGATCAAGGAATACTTGTGTTATGAGTTCTTGTGTGAAAGGGTGAGGTAAGGGGAAAAAATGAACATACTTGGAGAGGCAATCAACCACGACCATGATGACATACTTGTTCCTAGATTTAGGAAGGCCCACTATACAATCCATGGATATTTATGTCCATAAAGAAGCTGGAATGGGTAAGGGCTATAGGATGCCTAGAGACTTGATTGTTTCAACTTTATTACGTTAGCACACCTCACATTCTGTGACAAATTGAAGTATATCCTTCTTCATGCCTGCCCAAAAAAATAATGACGAGCACGAGCATATGTCTTTTGGAAGCCCGAATGACCCGCTATAGCTGAGGATTGAAAATCATTTTAGAGCATGGGCTTGACTGTTGAGGAGGGTGAGAGAACCTGGCGATCTTTATGTTAGAGAATATTATCCTACCAAGTGTAACCAATGGGAGTATTAGGGTCCTCCTGAAGATGTTAAATTAAGTAGGAGGTAGTCTGGTGCATTAGCCACTCTTGGCATACTTATTCAAACCAATCAAGGACCGGTAAGGATAAAACAAAAAGGGAGTCTTCCTCCTCATGTTGTATTGACAATGCATTTGCTACTATGTTATCTTTTCCCTTTTTGTATATGATTTAAAATCATAAAAAAACATTTTTGTCAGCCACTTATTTTGTTCTAGGGATGATATTCGTTGCTCCAAAAAATATTTCAAGCTATGGTGATCATAGCAATTTTTCCATAATGGTTGAAAAAAATCCTGTAATAGTTGGTGTGACCAAGAAAACCCCGTAGGCGCTTTAAGGTTGTTGGGCATGACCATTCTTTCATAGCTTGTATCCTTTTGGGGTCCACTTTTACCCCATCTCTGCTAACAATGTGCCCTAAGTATTCCACTTCGTTGGCGCCAAATGAACATTTGGTATCTTTTACAAACAATTGGTTTTCCTGCATCAAGTGAAGGACTTTGTCCATATGAAGAAGATGGGTATCCCAGGGGTGGCTATAAATGAGGATGTCAACAAAGAAAACCAAGACAAACTTCTGAAGGTAAGGTTTCAATAGCATATTCATGAGACTTTGGAAGGTGGATGGAGCATTGCAAAGGCCAAAAGGCATGACCAAGAATTCATAATGTCCATCATGATTTCAGAAAGCAATCTTCGGAATATCTGCCTCCTTCATCTGGATTTGGTGATAACCAGAGAGAAGGTATACTTTGGTGAATACAAAATCACCTTGTAGTTCATCCAGAAAATCATCAATGATAGGAATGGGAAATTTATCTTTGATGGTCAGTTTATTCAGGGCACGAAAATTAGGGCACATGCGCCAAGTACCTTCTTTCTTTAAAACCATCAACACATGTGAAGAATATGGGCTAGTACTAGGGAGAATTATCCTCGCCTCCAGTAATTCCTATACCATATTTTCTATTTCATTTTTCTGAGAAAAGAGATATCTATAAGGACGTACATTGGGGGGTTGACTTCCCGAAAGGAGAGGGATGCTATGATCACGCTCACCCCTAGAAGGAGGTAAGGTTGTAGGAATCTCAAAAATATTGGGGTACTTGTCCAAGATGAGTTGCAGGCTAGGAGGAACTATCTGAGAGGCATGTTTAGTGACCTGGATGACATTAAATTGAGTAATCACACCATGGTGGCATTTCTTCAAGATGTTTTCCATCCTGTGAGAGCTGATGATTTCAGGAGAGCCTTCTTGGAGACCCTTGAGAGTATAGGGGTGAGATTCTTGGGTGAAGCTCATATATAATTCTTGATAATCCATTGTGATCTGCCCCAGAGTGAAAAGCCATTCCACACCTAATACAATATCACAACCACCCATGGAAATAGATAAAATGTGGGTTTTTAGATGGTAATCACCCATTTGGAGTTTGACATTCTCACAACGTCCCCCACACTTCATAGTACCACTATTAACGATGAGGATTTGAAAATTAGAAACAGGGCAAACAAAGCAATGGATCTCATCAACGAGCCTGCGATGAATAAAATTATGGGTGCTACCACTATCAATCAACACCACAAACGACCTATGTTTAATGTATCCCTTGATATTCAATTTTTGTGGGGCCGAAATACCTGAGAGTACATGAAGCGAGATGACCGGGTCCACGGATTCCAACGACGTGGAAACTAGATCTCTAACAGGATCACTTGGTTGAGCTGCCTCTTGGTATGAAACCTCATTTGATGGGATGTTGTCATAGGAAGAGTAAGATGAGGCACCAGTCTAGAAGAACTTTTGTTATCTACATTTATGCCCTAGTGCATACTTTTCATCACAATAGTAGCAAAGTCCTTGCTTGCATTGTTCCGCCATTTCGGTGGGAGAGACCTTTTGGACCTTCAAATTTTGGGTCGGAGAAGGGGTAGCCCTCGAGTAAGGATGGGTGGTAAATGGAGCCTTCAGGGATAGCGCCTGGAGTATGGTCTCTACTTCCCTGGCTAATTGACATGCCTGCAACCATATAGTAGGATGAACCATGTTCACATGAGCCTTGATAGCTTCTTTTAGACCACTAATAAAACATTCAAGGTAAAATGCATCAAATAAGCCCTCGGTACGGATAACAAACTGTTCAAATGTCATGATGAAGTTTGTGACAGATCCAGTTTGGCACAATTTAGTGAGTCATACCAAAAATTATGATTCCCTATCAAAACGAGCACAAACTGCTTTAGAGAACCTGTTCCAATTAGGAGGTCATGGATAACATTTCTTATGCCACTTCCACCACTGCCAGTGTTCTTGATCCAAGTACAAAACCCCTTCATGGAGTTTGGTCTCATCATTTCAAATATCATGAAGGGATAAGTATTGTTCCATTTTAGAAACCCACCCGAATGGGTTGGAACCATCAAATTTATGCATGTCCACTTTGGGCACCTTATTCCAAGAAGGTGGAGAACCCCAAGGGGAGCAAGAGGACTGAGTATGTTCATAATGAGAGGAATGAATTTATTCTGGGTTTGGATCTATATTATCCCCCCTGAAGAGTTGCACCAATTTGTTGAATTGTTGTTCAAGGGCCGTGGTGAATTCATTGCGGAGGGAAACCATGTTGTCGTCAATTTGCTGTTCCAGGTGGGACATTCTATCGTCCAAGGTTTCTTGGGACTGAGAGCGAGTGGTAGGCATGGTAAAGGCTTAGGTAGCAACAGAGGTGTCGGGATGGAAAAAATGGGCTTAAAAATGATAGGTACCCAAGTGATCAGGACAAAAAGAGGAATCCAATGGGATAAGTCTCAAGAAAGGCATCACAGAGGGGGTTGGGTCCGCATGAAAAAAATGCTTAAAATTGAAGGGTACCACTGTGATCATAATGAAGAGAGGAATGCAATGGGATATGTCACAAATAAGGGTTCTAATAGGCCTAGACTCATTTTTTTTAACTCCTGCGAAGTTATACTCCGAACTATATAATATTGTAGAGGCAGAATGCCCAATTTCTTAACAGGACAAAAGATGTAGTAATTTTTCAACCCCAATGTAGATGGCAAGGTTGCACTGTAATAGATCTTGTCTTTTATTTTTTGGCTCTATTCCCAAGGGTTTGGGTTTGCAGGGAATTTATAGTCAATGGTTTTCCCTATGTTATAGCTCTCTTATATACGTGTGGGGTCCAATAGTAGTACTCGGCCCAATATCTAAGGGAACCAACTAAAGAGGCTAGATCGTACCCTTAGTTGTTCTACCTGACTACCTAGGTACTAGAGAGTCACTTCCTGAGTGTTCTTCTCGGTGACACTATAACAGTCAAGCGGCTGATCGGTTTATCTATGGAGGGTTTTAGGATGCCTAGGTCAATTTGTATACATGTGTTGTCTGATGTGCTACCACTCGAAGGGGTACCAATAGGGGTTAAAAGGGTGGCCAATATATGTACACTTAAGAACCACTTGTATTTCTTGTGTGTATGCCTAGGTTCTCAATAGGGTTTTTAGGTTTTTTTTTTAGTTTTTGACAGTTTCTAACTCTAGGTTGGTTATATTTCCGAGTTATTTATGGTTATTTTAAGGATGTACTTAGACATTTTATGGGATGTTTAAATTTTTGTTTATTGTTTGGACAACATTTTTTTTACTTTCTGTCTTAAGGGTGGGTAGGCTCTGGTCCAAGTTTTGAAACTTGGCTCTGATACCAAATGTAAAGCCCTACCAAGGGCTTCATAGTTAAACTTTGAAGTTGTATTTGGTTGACAATCTAATTTCATGAAGTATGAAATTCAAGTTATATCTCTTTGTTTTAACAAGACAATAAAACCATATTCATTTACACGACAGTAATTTCTTTAATACATAGTGAAATTTAATTCAAGAAAAAATATAATTTATAATTTATCTCTTGAAGAAGAAGGTTGTCCTCACTTGTTGTTGAGTGTCTTGTTCTATTGAAACTAAAAATTTCTGAAACTGTTTCCTCCCATCCAGCTAGGAACAAAGCCTCTCCATCTTCCTAGCTCTAATAAATCAGATTACCTGGCCCCCGAGCCCAAAATCCCAGCAACAACAGTCCACTAGTAAAACCCCACAAAGAAATTTTGCATCCTTCCTCCTCTCCAAAATTCCACTGCCTTTCCCTCTTTTCTAGTTTCTCCTTCTACTTCCAACAAAAAAAATGAATCCCCTCTCCAAGTCCAACCCCCTCTTCCTTATCCTCCTCTCTCGAATCCCCCCCCCCACATTCAATTCTCATCTGCATTATATTTTCATTAATTCAAGGTAAAATGCATCAGATAAGCCCTCGGTACGGATAACAAATTGTTCAAATGTCATGATGAAGTCTGTGACAGATCTAGTTTGGCACAATTTAGTGAGTTGGACCAAAAATTATGATTCCCTATCAAAACGGGCACAAACTGCTTTAGAGAACATGTTCCAATTGGGAGGTCATGGATAACATTTCTTATACCACTTCCACCACTACCAGTGTTCTTGATCCAAGTACAAAACCCCTACATGGAGTTTGGTCTCATCGTTTTGAATATCATGAAGGGAGAAGTATTGTTCCATTTGAGAAACCCACCCGACTGGGTTGGAACCATCAAATTTATGCATGTCCACTTTGGGCACCTTATTCCAAGAAGGTGGAGAACCCCAAGGGGAGCGAGAGGACTGAGTATGTTCATAATGAGAGGAATGAAGTTATTATGGGTTGATCTATATTATTCCCCCTGAAGAGTTGCACCAATTTGTTGAATTGTTGTTCAAGGGCCGTGGTGAATTCATTGTGGAGGGAAGCCATGTTGTCGTCAATTTGTTGTTCCAGGTGGGACATTCTATCGTCCAAGGTTTCTTGGGACTGAGAGTGAGTGGTAGGCATGGTAAAGGCTTAGGTAGCAACAGAGGTGTCGGGATGGAAAAAATGGGCTTAAAAATGATAGGTACCCAAGTGATCAGGACAAAAAGAGGAATCCAATGGGATAAGTCTCAAGAAAGGCGTCCCAGAGGGGGTTGGGTCCGCATGAAAAAAATGCTTAAAATTGAAGGGTACCACTGTGATCAGAATGAAGAGAGGAATGCAATGGGATATGTCACAAATAAGGGTTCTAATAGGCCCAGACTCATTTTTTTTTTACTCCTGCGAAGTTATACTCCGAACTATATAATACTATAGAGGCAGAATGCCCAATTTCTTAACATGACAAAAGATGTAGTAATTTTGCAACCCCAATGCAAACGACAAGGTTTCACTGTAATAGATCTTGTCTTTTATTTCTTTGTTATGTTCCCAAGGGTTAGGGTTTGTAGGGAATTTATAGTCAATGGTTTTCCCTATGTTATAGCTCTCTTACGTGTGGGGTCCAACAGTAGTACTCGGCCCAATATCTCAAGGAACCAACTAAAGAGGCTAGATCGTACCCTTAGTTGTACTACCTGACTACCTAGGTACTAGAGAGTCACTTCCTGAGTGTTCTTCTCAGTGACACTATAACAATCAAGTGGTCGATCTGTTTATCTATGGAGGGCTTCAGGATGCCTAGGTCGATTTGTATACATGTGTTGTCTGATGCGCTACCACTCGAAGGGGTACCAATAGGGGTTAAAAGGGTGGCCAATATATGTGCGCTTAAGAATCACTTGTATTTCTTGCATGTATGAATCCCATACCGCGGGTTTATGCGCGTAACGACATATATTTTTAGCTTAAAGATGTCGAAATACGTCTCTACCATGAAAAATTTATCCTGCAAGTCTTTCCCTGGAAAGAGCTCTAATACCACTTGCAATATTCTTGATACAATATATTATGCAGAACAGAAAATATCTAGCAGGAAATGACAAAATAATAATGATATATCCAAAAAAACATAAGAAGAACACCAGAATAACACCAAAATAATCACTAGGAAGAGCAACTTTATTATGATAGCAATGTTCACTTTCCTCTTTGAGGGGGAAACCTCCATCAGAGCAGAGCTCTATTACAATAATCTCCAAGACAAAATATCTAATGCCTCCTACTCTTATTTATACTAATTCTACCTTCTAAGGAAACTTCTAGAGGAAGATCTTTCTAGAAGCGAAAACTTCTATTAGGTCTTCTTACATTGAGTTATTCTTCTTTATTTATTAGGCCTTATTAACTAATGTCGGCTTTTATTAAATATAAAACATATCCTACTAAATAATGACCCATGAAGAGGGGTTAGGATCAGATCCTAACATCGATGGTGGTGGCGGTACCGATATCGGTGGTCCTTGCGACAATGCCCCCCAACCTTGATTTCCCCAAGTCCTGACCATCTTAACTGACTAAATCTGCATTCAACCAAGCTTATTAGAAAATGGTTTAAATCATTCAACATTTTACTCAACTTATAATTGCAAACATAAGGTTTAGGTGTAAGTTTCTTTATACTTGTTTGTAAACAATCATTACTCCCATAAGGTAGAGGCTAAAGGTCAGGGTTAAAGCATCTAAGTTGGGTAATTTTTTCCAGGTAAGTCGCTAACTCCTTCACCCTACTAGCTATGCTAGCACTATAATTACCTTTAAACCTCTTTTAATCATTCATTATCGATGACCTTAACTATTAATCCTCTTTAACCCCTCTTTAAAATAATACTTTTATTAGAACTAAGGATCTTAAGTATTTTCAAAATTTAATTTATAACAATTTTTAGAAATGTATTATTTCATATATATATATAATTTAAAACGTATACATATATTTAATACTAGTTAAATTCAATTAATGAAATTAAATTAATAAAATTTAAATTTAAATTTATTTTAAAACTAATTAATTGATTATAACCCAAAGAAAAACATTAATAAATAATAATAATTAAAAAAAAAAATGAAACTTAGGGTGGGCAATGTGGGTCCTCGCATGAGGTCCACATGCCTCTCCCTTGTATTTTCACCATAAAAAAAAAACAACAACGCCTATCCCTACCCCGAGGCTCTCGTGTTGGTTTGTTTCACTTCACACTAGTGGGGTTTTTTTGCCTTGACTGATTGTTGGCTTTCCCTTGTATAGTGCAAATGCTTTTGGTGTTTAAGGTTTTTTTTTTTATATAAGAGATTTCTTCTTACATTGGACCAAATGTGGACTTCACTAGTATGATTGTGTGGTGAGAAGAATATTGCTAACGATTCCTTCTTTGATGATTTTGGAGCTAAATCCCATCGAGGAATGGTATGGGAATCACATAAGAATTATATTGAGTACGCCCTTTACTGTAGGATAATATTACCTAATTTTTTTTTACAAGTGGATGCCCGTGGTTTCTGCTTTAGTATGGGCTACAAGTTGCAGTATTTATTTATTTATAAATTTTATATTATTTATATATAGATATTTATTTATATACTATACAACCAATATATCCCCTTCAACAATTAAAGGGATGAGAAGAATTTAAAAATATATCTTCTACTTCTTGTATAAAATAGGGTCAAGTACACTATAGAGGTCAAATGAAGAATTTTCCCCTATTTATCTTATGAAATAATTCTTCTTACCCTTTTTTGTCATTTGCAGGTGTAGGTGGAGGTTCTTACAAGTAAACAGGGGGCTACAACCAGAGATGGGAAGGGTGGAATAGGGCTTTAAGACTTTTTTATGATGCACTCAGCTCATGTTCCTAGGTTCTCAATAGGGTTTTTAGGTTTTTTTTTGTTTTGTTTTTTACAGTTTCTAATTCTATGTTGGTTATATTTCTGGGTTATTTATGGTTGTTTTAAGGCTGTACTTAGAGGTTTTCTGGGATGTTTAAATTTCAGTTTATTGTTAGGACAACATTTTTTTTTAGTTTCTATCTTAAGGGCTCTGGTCCAAGTTTTGAAACTTGGGTCTGATACCAAATGTAAATCCCTACCTAAGACTTCACAATTAAACTTTGAAGTTGTATCTGGTTAACAATCTAATTTCATGAAGTATGAAATTCAAGTTATATCTCTTTGTTTTAACAAGACAATAAAACCATATTCATTTACATGACAGTGATTTCTTTAATACATAGTGAAATGTAATTCAAGAAAAAATTAATTTATAATTTACCTCTTGAAGAAGAAGGTTGTCCTCACTTGTTGTTGAGATTCTTGTTCTATTGAAATTGAAACTTTCTGACACTGTTTCCTCCCAGCTAGCTAGGAACAGAGCCTCTCCAACTCCCTAGCTCCAAGAAATTAGATTACCTAGCCCCCCGAGCCCAAAATCCCAGCAACAACAATCCACTAGTAAAAACCCACAAAGAAATTTTGCATCCTTCCTCCTCTCCACAATTTTGCTTCCTTTCCCCCTTTTCTGGTTTCTCCTTCTCCTTCCAACAAAAAAAACTAATCCCCTCTCCAAGTCCAACTCCCTCTTCCTTATCCTCCTCTCTAGAATCCCCCCCACATTCAATTCCCATCTGCCTTATCTTTTCATTAATTCCTTTACCTACCTTTAATACAATAAAATAATTGTGTCTCTTTTGTTACATTACTTAATTTGAATTAATAAATAATAACATGATTAAAATCTAATTATTTCAATAATTAATTTAATTTACCTTAATAAATTATGATCATTAATTAATCAAATTGGGTTTTACATCATATTTGACTTTGAATATTCAAACCCCGAATATTATGGTACATTTGATACTTTGATAAGTGATAAATAACTATGTAAATGTATGATTAAATATAGAAATGTTTGGGGTACCTCAAAAAATGACAAGATCTGATAACCAAACATTGATGGCCTCATAGTTTAAATATTTGGAAACTTGCCTTTGGCTCCCCATTGATTTGGTCTTTTGTAGTTGCTACTAGTGTTGTGTTGGGTGATTRAAAGCCCTAGMTSTATGGATGTAACAAGGTCAAAGAGAATTGACTATGGATTTGCTTGTATATAAGTCATGCATAATAAGTTATAAATTCCACTAAGTTTTGCATATTCATTAGGTGTTAGTTGTATATTGAATTTTATTAAGTTAAATATGTATTGTAGTGCTTTTGTTGTGTAATTCTTGTTGTGTAATTCTAATATATAAGCTTCCACATTTACATCCGGTTATCATCGTTCTTGTAAGCAGACATTTACCAGTTAAATTGAGATTTAGGATCAAATGACTAATTATACATTACTCTACTTAAATAATATATAAGTTTTTTAAATATTTTTATTTTTTATTTTTTATTTTTTATAATCAATTTATTTTATTTCCTAATACATATAGACATAATTAAAATGAAGATTAGATAAAAATTCTCAATAACATAATATAATTAAAATGTTTACCAATATAATTTGTGCAACTCCATCCAACAACATAAAGTAAGTATTAACAATCTTTTGCATATTATTTGTGCAACTCCATCCAATTACATGAACTAAGCATTAGCTATCTTTTACATGTAGTTTGTGCAATTCCATCCAACAACATGAACTAAGCATTAACCATCTTTTTCATTTTCACAAAACACATAATTATTATATCTTAATAAAACCTAAACTCTCTCATAATTCTTCCTTTTTTTTGAAAGCTGTGTTTTAATACTCTTTCTCTCTGATAATTTTCATGTTGTGTTTTAATAATGTTTCTCATTCACGACTTTTTGTAAGTATTTATTGTGATGATGAAAGTTGTGTTTTAATAATCTTTCTCATACAGGACTTTCTTATCAATATTTTATGTGATAATGACAATAATTTTTATTTTTTTTCTTCTTTCTTTTTTTTAAATGTGAAGATGATAACAAGTTTTTTTCTTTTATAATTTTTTTTTTCAACAAAAAAATAAAAAGAAAAAGGAGTAGGTAGCAATCTTTTATCTTGACTTATTTTTCTTGCAGGTTTTTCTGTGGTTCGTTTTTAAATTTCTGGCTTTTTCCAAAACTCTGATCGATTTTCTAAGCATCTAGATTAGTTTAAAATGGAACATAACCCTTGAAATAAGGTTCTGATATGCATGAAACATTGATCCATACGAAACTCAACTTACCCCTGAAAATTTGACCGAATTCAAGCCCATTTTTTTATCTGAAAAATAAAACTCTAAAAGAAAGATGAGTTAGCTTACTCCAAGATTTAGAGAAACAAAAAAAAAATCCACTGCCAACAAACTTCAATAGAAAACTCCAATGACAACAAACTTCAAAAGGGGTTGTTCAGAAATTATAGGAAATATGTAAATAATAAACACCCTTCTGTGCGAAAATCAATCATGGTTCCAGAGAGAAAACTACGACACGTCAACACAGTTGTTCACAAACTGGTACTACACAGACATGTCAACACAGTTGGAGAAAAATGAAGAGTTCCGTTTTAGTAAAATTCATACATCTCTACACATGGATATGGATCTTCACCAACCGAGATACCGCTATCGTTCCATCCCCAATTTTAGCGGGGGATGGATCTGGCAACACAAAATTTGATTTCTCTTTTCTGTGACGCATAAATTTACAATGGAAACGAAAATGCTCTTTTCCTCGAACAATTTTTTCTGTGTAATGCACACAGTTCAAACAGGTCCCGGGCAAACAAATCCGGATTTCCTTTGCCTGTACGCCATGTTTCAATCCCAAACAGAAATCCAATAACCCAACCGGTGCCAATTGAAAGGATCAGAAGGAGAAAAAGATGGGGAAAACATTACAGAAAGATCTCGGATCTATCTGGCCTCGAAGGTGCTACTGACCCATCCCTTGTTGGCCTCCATTCGCTCGGACCACTGCTCGGACATGATAAACACTTTCGACAGCTCCCCTGCAACATACCTCATGTCTGGCCTCTGAACGGAATCCGGATCCACGCAGGCTGAAGCAATCCTCGCCACTCGCTCTGCACAATCCACGGGAAAGGAATCCCTGAGGCGGGGATCGATCCAGGACCTCAGCATTCCCGTACAATTATTGCCCCCCGCTGAAAGAATATCATTCAAACTTTCTATAAGCCCTACTCTCTTCTGGCGCCGCCCGCCGTCCTCTGACACATATCTCACAGGTTCGTGGCCGGAAAGCAGTTCCAGCAGCACCACGCCGAAGGCAAAAACGTCCGTCTTATGCGAGACGCCGCCGCCGGCGACGTATTCCGGCGCCATGTATCCATGTGTGCCCGTGATCTTCATGCTCCTGGAACGTCTATGCAAACCTGCGGGCTGGATCTCCGAGTTCGAATCCTGTTCAAAGACTTCGCCGGCGACGTATTCTCCGGCAAGATAACAAGCCCCGAGATGGCAGATCCGCGCTTTGTAGCCGGGCTCCGTTATCAGAATGCTGCTGGACTTTATGTAATTGTGGATGTAATCGAGTTTGCTGTCGTGGTGCATGTATTCCAGCCCCTGCGCTACGTCTACGGCAATCTGCATTCGCGAAAGCCAGGAGCTTAGGACGGTGAATCCGGGCACCTTGCTGCCCCGCAGGCAGTCCGCGAGGCTCGAACCCTGAACGTATTCGTAGACTAGATATAAGTGATCCCCTTCGCAGCAGCCTCCCAAAAGCTTCACTATGCTGGCGTGGTGGGCGTTACAGATTTCTCTCAGTCCTGAACTGAAATCCCTGATTTTTCTCTTCTGGCTTCTCACCGTGGCGGCCACTGTTTTCCCCCTGAGAACGCACTTCCAGACGGACGATTTCCCCATCCTCCCGGAGGAGAATTGGGCGGTGGCGTCTGCGAGTTCCTTGTATCTGTAAATATTAGGGTTTTCCGGGAGGGAGTCCCTGAGACTGGCGAGCGAATTGGCACTGTTGGTGGAGACCTTGGAGAAGAGGCTGGAGGTACCGCTTATGTCTGTGCTCCTGCTGGGGGTCTTATTTATCTCATCCGATGACCGGGGCAATCTTCTGTTTGATGATCTCAGTGGCTTCGGCTCGTGCACCGTGTGGGGTTTGAGCTTTTTGCACATGCTTTCATCTTTCCTGGATGAAGAAATCCGAATCCCTATGATTCTGAATGAAGAAATCCGAATTCCTGCGAATTCCTGTGATTCTGAATGCGAGGAGGCTTTTGAAATCACCTGCTTCTGCAATCTGCAAATACAGGGCCTGAAAGCACAGGGGAATTCGAAATCTTCACACACGGTAGGCAACTCACTGCAGCCACCCCCAATTCTATCTTCATACACGGCAAGCAATTCACTGCAGCCGCCCCCCAATTCCAGTTAATAATTGATTAATAAAATAAATTATAATTGTCAAAGGGAAAGTGCAGGGTAGGTAAATTCGCCACACGGTTCCCACTTCCAACCCATCCCCACGAACTGACCTGTTTCCTTTAATCAATCCCGGATTCCCACTGCAAAAACAGTGGTTACCAATCCACTTGCGCGCGTTGACCTGAATTGCTTTCACATGATAAAATGAATCATATCAACTAGCTTTTCTGGCTGGGACAGTGTAAAACTTTTATATTTCCAACTGGCTCTCTTATTACTGACGTGGATTCATTAGAGGAAATAAATTTGTTGTAAAGCTTTAGTGATCCATTAAAATAAATTATATATCATTTTATATTTTAATGTTTTTTTAATTCTGAAATAAAAAAATTCTTTTTAATTTTTTAAAAAATTATTTAATATTTTTAAATACTTATAATTGGTGTTGTTTAATGGTTCTATGAAATGATTTTTTTCATTTCAATTGAACGACATAAATCTCCACTAAATCACTTTTTGTTGTTGTTTAAAATATATTTCTGAATGCAGAACAATAAGCTGGAAAACCAGAGGCACTCTAAATATAGAGAAATAATCACTCGAATCTGTGGATCTAATTTCTCATCGGATTTGAGGCAAATGTCCTCAGAAAATATACTTTCTTGGAACGTTTAAACTAGGGCCTTGTAATTTATGAGATTTAAAAATGTTTAGTTATCTTTCTTCTCCCTTTCATTGAGATTTACTAGATAAGAATTCTTTATATTCCCAAGACCATATTTCCAATATTTTTTGGCACTTTTAAAAAAAAAAAAATTATGATGAGGATGATAATCGTCCAATGAGATTAATTAGTCTATTGAATTTTAAGAATGTAACATATTACTTATATTACTTTAAAATTGTATTTCTGTACTCAAAAAACATTGAGAGAAACATTCCAAGATCACCATAGTTTTGATGACTTAGGAAGTTAGTATTGTGGAAAATATTTTAAAATTGGGATTGGTGTTGTCTAATTGTTTTAAGTTTTGGCATTTTTTGTTGGAATCCAACAACATAAATATGGACAAAATCACAATTTTTTGTTATTTAAATTGCATTTCTGAATGCATAAATGGATTCAGCGTGTTGAAAAATCACAATTTTTTGTTATTTAAATTGCATTTTTGAATGCATAAATGGATTCAGTGTGTTGAAAAATCTTTGTGGCACTCAGATTATACAGACTTAGCCACTCAAATCTGCAGATCCAACACTTTCTTGCCAAATTTTGAACAAAAATTAAATATAAGAAATCCTCAAAAAATGGTCAAAATGTAGAACATTTAGACTACGACATTGAGATCTAATATGGGTATAGGAAAGGCAATCTAAGAGGAAGTGTTTTTCATCTTCTACCCTCTTAGTGTCACAAAAATTACAGTTTTTCATCCCACGGTGTTTTGGGAATTGTCCAATGCCCAGTTTCACTATGTAGCTTGTAAGAGTTTGTTCTTATTTTAACAATTTGATTTTCTTCTATGTAGCTTGTGAGAGTTTGTTCTTATTTTCACAATTTTGATTTTCTTCTTTGCACTTCTCAAAATTGAGAGGTATTTTTGATCTTCTAAATTGGAGTTAACCACCTCCTTGTAATATCTTATTTTCCTTTTATTCGCTAATTCTTTATCACACCACATATTTTCTTTAAACTTAGAAGTGATAATATTTTTAATATCATGATGTCTTCTTTTTGTATTCCCCAATGATTTAGCCAAGATTTGACATCCTTATGTCATCCCCGCTTGAGTCGCTCGTGGTTTCGGCTAGAGTTCGAAGAAATTTTGGGGAGTCATTGTTTATCATACGTTTTTGGGGGTTTGAATGTTAAAAGTGTTTTTATCTAAAACAAATCAGGAATGAAATGTTTTTCTTTTTGATGATGATGATGATGGTTAATATCCATTGAGATCAAAATTGGTCTTTGGGTTTCTTTATAATTTTATTTGTCTTGGAAAAACATTGAGAGAAGCATTCCAAAGTTCACCATATTTTTTAGAAGGTTGGTATTGTAACAAATCTTTTGAAATTGAGATCTAATTTGGGTATACTCATGATATTCTAATATAAAGTGTTTTTCATCTTCAACCCTTTTTTGAGAAGGTTGATATTGTAACAAATCTTTTGACATTGAGATCTAATTTGGGTATACTCAAGATATTCTAATAGAAAATGTTTTTCATCTTCAACCCTCTTAGTGTCACACAGATGATAGATTCTTTCATCCCACTACATTTTGGGAATTGTCCAATGCCCAATTTCACTATAGAGCTCATGCGAATTTGTTCTTATTTAAGCAACCTTGATTTTCTTCTTTATGTTCTAGTCAAAACAAACAAATACTTTTGATTTTTAAGATTAGGGTTGATCATCTCCTTATAATATCTCAATTTTCTTTTATGCTCTAATTCTTTGTTGCACCATAATTTTTCTTTTTTCTCTTTTTTAGTTTTTTTTCTTTTCCTTCACAATATACTTTTGTTTTTCCTTAATATCTTTACAATATTAATATCTTTATAACATGAAAAAATTTACAATACTCAAAATTATCAATATAATCTCTATTAATACATTGACATGTAACARTATCATTAAAAWAAAMCTTAGCCACTTGAAACAATCTGTCACGTAAACTTCTGTAGCAAGTAAACTTCAATTCATGCCTCAAAGTCTCTTGGGTTGATATCTATTCCCTCACATTTAAATAAGACAAACTCTTCGAAATAAAAAATAAATCCAACTTTAAYTTTTTATAAAAACTAGTATCTAAATTATATTATATTATTAAAATTAAAAAATCTCACAATTCAATAAAATATTAAAAATATAAGATTATGTGGACCTAACAATAAAATACCTACAGATGGCCTTTGACGTATGCCTACGTCACTTTGATTTTTTCATTTTAAGATTTATTTGATTAACCTTGTCGCATCACTTTTCTCCTTTGTTTGTGAATAGTGCACATATTCCCTCGTCGGCGTATAATTAGTTGGAATGTTAGAGCCAATCTAAACTTCATCATGGGCGCATGTGTGGCCTACGGTCTTCTTGCCCAACATGACGATGGCAAATCTCCCGGTCTCGTGTCATTATTTCAAGAGGGAACATGGTACAATGTTTCACACACTTTTTTTATTTTATTTTATAAATAATGATAATGTTTTACACACTTTTTTATTTTATTTTATAAATAATGATAATGATGATTAACGTTTACTAAGATTAAATTAGTTTAATGAATCTTATAGAGGATGAGGGGATTTTCACGCAACATAATTCATAAATGGTTTGAGGTTATGATCTCTTTTGTGTGGAAGTAATTCTCTCTTGCAAATAACTTATTTCCAGCTCGTAATCGATGACGAAAGACATTTTATCTGATAAGATGGATACCTCTAATCCTGGTTAAGCAGAAAATGTTATCAATAAATAATAGTATGTCTTACTCATTGACATCTTGGAAATATTCAACCATGGTAAAAGCATTTAAACCTACTCTCATAAGAGCTCCTAATAACTCATTCTTTTGATCATAACCACTTTTGATTCTAAAATGTTTTGTTCATCAATTACTCTGATTCTTTCATTTCCATGTAAAGACCATTCCCTTTACCACTAAGGTCTCCTACTCCTCCAAATACATATATTTATATTTTTTTGTTTATAAATAATTAGTTATAATGTTAAAAGAATGATCATTATTTTATTTTGT
>SNQJ01S0068425.1:0-39353 GCA_010110895.2 Picea sitchensis | reverse complement strand
AACTCCTCAAATACTAGGACCGTTTTGATTACCCCTTGTATCGCCATCTTATATCGAACTATCATGAAAAGGAATATTAGATAGTCATGGAAAAAGGGTTAGAGGCCATGCCAATTTCAAAATATTCCATTCAAGCATGAACCACCTAGTTTCACTTAGATCATCATATAAGAATGTTGTAATAATAAAATAATTTCCTATGTTGCTTCATTGACATTGGGAAAGATTTGACTTGACACCTAGAAATAACCTCTAGAATAGATTAAAATAGCTTAAGGTTCCCTTTCAGCCATTTTCTATGGGAATTAGCATATGCTGCATCATTGGCCATGTTGGAAGCAATTTCAATTACCTGCCTGCAAAAATTAGAGAGGACATTGTTATGCAAAGTTCTCAAGTCTATCTGATCCCAAGAAATAGTATAAACTTTGCATTGTGATCTGCAATGCACCTCAATATTCCATACGAACAAGGCAAACAAAATAACGAGCACAATAAATGGTAGAAGGAACTCCATGGAAAGGTTTCGAGCAATTCGTGTACAATCGATCGATCATGTTAAAACTATATTCAATCTAGTCAGAATAATCAATACCAGTTTTGAAAGAAAAATTCTTTACAAAACTTCAATTAATACCAAATTTTTATCAATATACCTCTTATGAGGATACCAAGAAAGTGAAAACAAAAATCATATTAAAAAGTAATTTATTATGAATTGTATTCAATCTAGTCGGAATAATCAATACCATTTTTGAAAGAAGAATTCTTTACAAAACTTCCATTAATACCAAATTTTTATCAATATACCTCTCATGAGGATACCAAGAAAGTGAAAACAAAATCATATTAAAAAAGTAATTTATTATGGAGACATCAAAACATTGCTATGTAAACTATAAAATACTAAATTTTTTTGAAAAAATATGATTTGATACTTAGTTTTATATTGTGATTCTTTTAAACAAAGTGATTACAAGCTACAAGGTTATTTATACATTTTAAACCAATGAATTTTGTCCCCATATTATAACTTTGGACAATTATGCATTATGGTGGACCATGTTGATTATGTCTAACCATAGTTGATTATGCCCAATCCTCTCAAGTTAATAATAGCTTGATTATCAAAATCCCAATCCAACCCCAACAATGTTGCATATGGTGAAGTGCTATTTACTATGTCAATCAATTAAAGTATGTGATGGTGTGCACACCATCTATATCTACCAGTATCCCTCAATCAATCTACCAATTGGAACCACTCTATTCTGATTTGATACTAACTGAATAGGTGAGAAACCCAATGTAGGTTCTCCCATGGATTCCCATGTCTCTTTAGGAAAAAATTTGCCCAAACCTTTAAGTCTAGTATGATATTCTCCATATTGAAATATCCAATGTTTGGATTCAACCTGAATTACCTACTTGTTCTTCTCTTCTTACTTAACTTGATTAACTCTTTATTTTGTAATTTCATCTCTCGAATCCCGCACTTTTCTAACGTGACTGTAGAATAATTTCTAAGAGTTTTTTGTCATCTTTCAACAACTCTTACAAGACCCCAAAAAGTTTTCTCTCAAATTACTTACTTGTTTTGATGGATGGTCTCTACTAGTTTTCTCAAACATATGAGGCATATCATAGACTACTACATCACCGCTTGGTTCTGTAAGTTTGACAATATTCTACTTCAAAAATATTCTACTGGACATGTCTAACCATGTTGATTAGAATTAATGAAGACATTAAAACATTAATAATGAGTAAATTAAAATAAAATTGATTTTTAAATAGATTTAATATTATTTTTTTGAATAAATAAATGTAAATATGAAAATATTAATGGTGTTGTCTAACTATTTTATGTAAATCACAATTTTTGTTGTTTAATATGCATTTCCGGGAAATGCAATGGATTCAACGTGGCCGAAAACCTTTAGGACACCATACCAAAACCTAGGTGGAATTTTTAAACTACAACATGTATATAAATTTATGAGTAATCAAATAGTTTTGATCTTAGAATAAAACTTACTTCTAACTAATTAAAAGATTTTTTTCTCTAATATAAAGAAATAGATTAACAACTTAGAGTTTCTTAAAAAATTAATCTACATCTTTATAAATTATTTCAAATTACATAGATAACAACCCATTAATAATGAAATTACATTAAATTGGCCAGAACTTCATAATTAATAATGGAATTATAAATAATGAATTTAGTTATAATGGATTTTACCAACTCAATTTAAAAAAAAAAAAAAAAAAAAAAAATCACTTTTAATTATTTTTTTTGTTTGTTAGTTTGTTCCAGGACATGAGACTACCGGCTAAGAAACCGTGTGACTCAGGGGCATCTAGGCCGCCAAAATCACCGATTGCACTCGCCCGTTTACACCAACCCTTAACATGCATAGATTTTTTTGTCCCCGCAGGTTTCAACCTGATCTTAACATCACTCTGAAATTTTAACAAAACACTCACACCGACTGTCCCACATCTCGGGGACAAAAATCACTTTAGTTATTACACAATATACCATAAAACCAATAATTATTTATATCCAATAATTAATCTACTTTTTTTTAATAATCAAAGTCATTGTATTACTAATAGAGATAAAATGTACAAAAAGATTTTGTTTTTGGCTTGCCCGCTGGGAAACGAGGCCAACATCAAAACAAAATATTGTCATCAGATTATGTTTGATATATCTAAGGCCTATGACTGATAACCTAGAGTAGGAATACCTCCTAGTTCCTCCGTGAGAGATTCTATCCTCATTTAAAATATTAAGCAGAGGTGGTAAGCCCAAGTCTCGTTGGTATTTAAACAAAAATCACAAGGAACAACATAGAACTTCATTAATGGTGACTACTGACTCATACGCTTAAGTCCAAAGTTGGATATATCAATGCCGGGCCGCCTTGTCCCAATCAAATTCGTACCTTGTGGTCGACCAACTTGACTTGGAGCTGCATGTCATCGAGCTAGAGGAGGACCTCTCATAAAGTTTCATGGTGGTCGAGAAGAACTCTACCCATCAAAATTTTCAACTGCCAGTAGATGTCCACCGTTTTCAGGTACTGCGAGGACCAACCACAGAAAGAACCAGTGTCGGGAATCCATGAGCTGGTCATTTCCTTCACCTCATCATCCGAGGTGAACTCCCTTAAAACCCGAACGTCCGCCTCAACCGCATCCATTTCCAACTAAATTTTGGGAGGGGTGATTGACAAATAATTATATAAGTATATTATTTCATGAGTGGCATTGTAATGGTATATTAATTACGAGTAGAAATAGCAATATGAAGAAGAGTAGGAAAGACCAAAAGATCCACAGAGTGGCAGGAAACCCACTTGGAATGTCCATATGTTGGTGTTGGGAAGACAAACATAGTGCTTTATGTGTTCATTGCTCATAATAGCTATACATATATTCCATTTCTATACTTTTATGTACACTGATTCTCCCAAGGACAATATATTTAAACCAAAGAAAATCGTATCTTCTCACCTTAACCTATATACCTACACAAGTAGTTCACATAATAAACCACATATTAATACATACATATAGAGACATCCTCTATCACACTCACTACATGTGACTAATAATAAAGAACACAATATCTTCAAATACACATGTCAACGTCCACATCATACCTAATCAAATCAAATGACCAATACCCTAATTGATTCATGAGGACCTTGTTTAACCATTATAAGCACCACATTTAAGTTTCAAGCTTGTAATTATATGAGAATGAGAACAGATGACCATGAAAGATTAGACCTTTCGACTTGAGTTTAAGAGGGCTCATTGAAATTAAGAATGATACTTGGCGTAAAAGTTTCACCATCACGCATCTATCAACGAAAGCATTACATGTGTAATGTTGAATATTCAACAAATCCCACAAACGGTGCCAACTCCAACTCCCCTATCTATGGCAGAGCATAGCCTCAAAATAAAAGAATTGGTGCCAACTCCCCTATTTAGTGCAAAGTAAGAGCCCTTCTATGAATATGTATTGAGATCAAATCGCCATGTCTCCATCAGCTATTATTCCTTTGTTATTGTAATAACTACCATTATGGGTTTAGGGAAAACAATTGATGTCTTGAATGTCGTAGGCAATCCACATGCACACATGGCTTAAATTTATCTCAGATCCACGCGTTTGTGTTGCTCTCTTTCCCACCGAGGGTCATCTCTCGGGGCCTGAAAGCGATCTTGAGAATGCAGTCATGCATATGAGGCTCATTAATGCCCACAACATGTTTGTTTGGTCCACGAGCCTAAAACCAAAATATCTAGGATGAGTAAAAGAAAAAAGGAAACGTTAAAGGATAATATGGAGAATTTCAGAACCACCACATACCAAATTCACCAATCTATGGTGGAGATGAAGCACCACCTAAAACAAAACACCTTCAACACTCATATGAGCACTTCCCTTACACAACTACCCTTACCAAACTGCCCTTACCAACGAGGACACCTGTATCAACGACTTCCAGGTGGATAAATAAGAAACAATTATGTATAACTCCAAGAGAGAGCAGAGTGATTTTTACATTATGGTGTTTATATTTTTTGTTGAAAATAAATTAAATACGGTTAGACTATAAAATATCAACAATGGATATTTACCATTCCAACAATTTATATTTACAAAATTTTATATCAAATGAGAAAATATCCAAAACGCGGATTAAGCGCTTCTATATTTTATATTTGACATAAAAGTTTCATCTGAATCGTGATTCCCTGTGTTGAAGGCGTCGCTCCGCATCACCTCTCAATACGAGGAGGTTTCCATCACTCACAATCTTGCTATAAGAAATTTTCATGTTTCCATTCCATTCCATCAATATTCCAACCTACTATTCAATCCACTACTCTCAAAATTCATTCGACTCTTCCCCACTCTCAACAGAAATTCATTTGTTTCTTCCTCTCAGATGCAATTCATTCGTTTTCTCCCTCTATATTTAACTTCATTCATTTTCTTCCTCTATATTTAATTCATCAAGGTGCAATGGAGGTGTAAGGGGTGGAAGTAACCCTCATCTCGGCCCATTTCCAAAAGAAAATGGGGTGTGACATGCTCTCCAAAACAAAGGCTTACGCAGTCACATGGATCTCCACCGATCACAACATCGATCCCACCTTGAACCACACTATTAAGTTTACCGAAGGAGTGGGTACATGAACTATGGATACTTTATACGAACTTGTACAACTAAATAAGGGTCAATTTGTATATGAAGAATTAAAATAAAATCAAACAATTACTGTTCACTTTTGCAAATCCCAAGTGCACTACAAATGCACTTGTGCATCGTGCACACAAGGAGCGGGTGTGTGCACCTTGACTATCTAAAAAAACTTGTACGAGTAAAGTGCTAAGTTGTACATGGAGAAGAATTGAAATAAATTTTATTTTGGTTTAACTTGAACATCAAAATTGGACATAACTATACCTACTTAAAACCATAATTCCACCACACTAAAACCCTCCTTATAGGAAAAGACCATTTTCTCAATATCCTAAAATTGCATAAGCTAAATTAAGAGAAAATAGAGCTACACACTTCTGCATGACATACCTAACTATAGTATTTATCAAAGTAAATGTGGCAGTAAATTATTTACAAAATTTACTGTGTGCAATTTAACAAACAAAGTTTTCTTGGCTTTCCACCTTGCATGTAAAGTTGTCCATCGCTCTTCCAAATTTTGTATTTCCTTCCTTCGTAAACCGTAATATTTTTTAATCTATTTTCCCTCCTTTGCCTCCTGGTGGGTAAGTTACAACCCTTAATTGCACAAAGGATGACAAAATGGAATTATTCTTTACAAAATTGACATAGGAAAAACTATACAACGTTCTTTCCAAAATCCATAACAGAACGTTATGTATTATTCACAACATTCTAATGTATTTTAACTACTTTAAGAAAATGTATTTTGATTTAACCGTGTTGTAAATCAATCTACTAAAAAGATAATTCCACTCTAAAACAAATTAAATATCATAAATGGATAGTAAATTGTCGACTAAAAGTTATTTGTAAACTTTACCTAGCAGACTTTTTCTAGGATTTCCACCTGAAAGCAAAGTTAACCAACATTACTCCAGTGAATATTTCAACCAATGTCATCCATCCTTTTAGTGCGTGAGAGCTGCATGGCCCATTTTGCTTCCAACCGGGGAACAAGAACCCTAGTTGATACCTTCCAACCACTGACTTTCAAGTTTGATTGTTTGGTTCTGTCATTATCAGGTAATAAGTTTATCTATGTGGGTAGGTCCCTTGCTTAACTCTTCAAACATTTCTTCCTACCTTGGAAGATCATAATATTTATGGTTTTGTTTTCCCCCTTCTCTAAGATGTAAATCTCATGACTTACACACACAACAAAGATAACAAAATGAACTACCCTACCTACATAGAAAAAAATATGCAACTTCTTTTCAAAATACATAACAAATGTTGTGTAATATTGCAACATTTTTTAAAAGTATAAATGCATTTAGAAACTTTTAAGTTCTCCATACAATTTTGTGATTTCATTGTAACATTTTCAAAAAAGATAAATGTTAACATATTTATGTAAAATATTAAGTTTTCCAAGAACATTCATGGCATAAACTATTAAATAAGACTACACTTCAAGACATGATGTATAAGACATGTTGTTCAATTTTGGCTTTGATACTTTAGACTTATTATGGCTTTTTATCCTTTATACTTTTTTCCTTTGTGGTTCACGACGCGAATCTCCTACTTCCACAATAATCCCCCCCGAAATCTCAAGAACGTAGGAGGGTCAAGAATTTCGCGAATATTGGCTCATAGAAAGAAGCATGTGGCATAAACGACTCAAATCCCAGACTCGGGAGGAGAAAAACTCCCCACCCCAACCAATTGAGATACAACCACTTGACTCTTTAGGCTTATTATAGATAGTTGACACACATAAATTGTATTTATACAATTTCTTTTAAAATCCACTACACAAAGCCACACAACATTTATATGAATAAAACATTACCAAAATCTTCAATTTCTTGCCTCCACACTTTGAATTTCTCGCCCGCACATTATGAGGTAAATTTCCCATTAATTTATGTTGATTTTAACTTGATATTCATTATCCCATTGAGTTACTCAAAATAGTGAAAACACGGATTTATGCAATTTCTTTTCAAAACCCATAAAAAAATGTCATATAGCATTGTAAAACACTTTTAACAATATTTCATAACATCTCCCAAGCAAATTAAATAGTGAAACGCATTGTTTCAAACTATGCATTTCTTCTACAGATAATCATGGTAGAAATTTCAAGGTAAGTCGTTAATTTTTCTCTGTTCCATTTTAAACTTGGCAACGTTAAATAATCATTGACTCTAGTGTTTTCACTGTCAGAAGTGGAAGTTAACTTTAGTTCATGGCACATTTCATCGTATTATTTTTGAAAATAATTGCTAATATGCAAAAATTCATCTTCTCCAGGTACATTCATGCCAAAATAAAACATGACAAATTGTAGAAGGTTGCATTCAAGAACCTAAGCTTTTAGGTGAGACACTAATTTTTGGCTCCAATTTGGGGATGTGCTTCTCTGTTTCGAAATCCCAGCAGTGGCTACGTCGAATCTATGTTGGAAAACATAGCGAAACATTCAATAACCTTGTAGTGCTATTCAAATAAAATCTTATCAAGTAAATGCATGCCTTAATGTGAGTTGGACCTAGTGCCCGACAGAGTAAACTCGTGCTATTAACTGACAGATTATAATTAGTTGCATGAAAGTTAAACTATTATGATTATGCTTTATGATTCCCATGGTTTTCTAGGAATGCAGAGTCAACGGGTGGTTCCCTGAGTTTTTCAATGGGAGAACAATAATGGTTCAATTCATTGTCGCTTGTTTGACATCAAGTTGGCTCTAACGCATGACCTAGCTAAGACGCCGAATAAGTAATCCGTCTAAAACACAAAATCCCTATCTTATTATTTTTAGGAAGTTGAAGAAGTATGAAATGAGAAGAGTTATCCGAAGTCAATCATGTCATTTTTGAAACAAAGAAAACTTAAGTTGCATTGTTTTGTATTAAGAGACTTGATACATACCCATTTTAAATTTAGCAAATAAATCTCGAGTCCTCATACACGCCCTTTTAAAAATTTGGAAAAACAATTCATTTGTGGCAACCGGTTACGTAATTTCCACTTCTCAAAGACTCAGCTTTAAGAATTGAGTTAAATGCAAATAAATGACCTTCAGTGGGATCTGTATGTTACGGTCCAACAAATAAGAGAGAGAAATAATAATACGTATCGAACCAAACAAGAACAACCAAGGATAGTGTTTTCATGGTATCAACTTCTCCGATTCAAACATAGATGCAATCAAGCTGTAGAATTTTCTCTTATTTCTCCATGGTTGTTGTAAATACAAAACGGATGACGGTTTCCAATTTTGCAAAGAACTTCCCATGACTGGCATAGTGCAACGAATTGAAGGGAGATGTTGTCCATATTATTATGTTTATAACCAAGCAATGATCAAAGAAATTGATTGGGACTGAATTGGGATTGTGCGTGATGGTTGCGCACCCGGATCAAGCATCTTTATCACTTGCAAGCATGCTCGCCACCATCAAGAATGTCGACTTTCCACTCCCCCTCTGCGCTATTACTCCCACCACCGTTCCCTTCCATATGTTGACCGGCGGGCTTGTCACTTCCTCCATCCGCTTCCTCGGCGATCACCACTTTCCTCCTGAATCCCTTCCTCCGACGCATCGCCGATTGACAGCCACATCTACTGCTCTCCAAAAATTTTTGCATCCCAAAACCTGGCGATCAAAGTGATGGTGTAAATAATCAAAATAATGTATATATCTCAAAACAAGGTAACACGACAACGAAGAGAACCAACCCGTAGAGGTAGTGTGTGATCTCATTCATCGATAATGTACACGTTGGATAAAACTACTCGAAAATTTGTGCTCCAATAAATGTATCAATTGCATTAACATCCCCTTGAATGAATCCCTCAAGCCCGCCACCATCACCGCGCAGTTCGTCATCTACCTGGTTTGAAAACCGTCCGGAAAATCCAAGGGGCTTCTCAACTTCTTTGTGAAATTGGCCGAGAAGGTCTAGGTCAAGCAACAACAACAGTCACTGGCAGTCACAGGGTCATATGGCGCTACCAAGGTGGAGCCCGTGAATGCATATCCAACAGGGTCATATGGGGAAGCAAAGGTGGAGCTTGTGACCACTTACCCAGCCTACCCACTAGTCGGATTTTCTTTCCTCACATCCGCCACCGGACAAATCCAAGCACTTCTCCACCACGATTCACCCCTGCGGGCTAATCCCTACTACTTTTACTACCATGGTATCCACTCCCATGGTTGTTGTTCTCCAAACCAGGTTACTCAATTCTGCCAAGGGTTACCCACCCTAAAAAGAACGCTTCTGAGTAATTTATAAATTTTATTCTTAAAAGAAAACTTATTCTTCTTCATATGATTTCTACTAATCAATCATAAAACAAACTTTTCATCACATTCTCATTAAGTTACTCTATGGAAGGCGCTAGAAAATAGTTACTTTTGGAATGTTGTTTTTTTCTTTTCCTAGGTATTTTTGTTATGTACCTCTTTTTTCTTCTCTATAGAGTCAACTATTTAGTACAATTAAATCAATGATTGTGTTCACACATATTTTGTTATGTGGTTTCTAATTATGTTTTTTTAATACTTGTGTTGGATGATATTATGATCCCAGTCATAAACAAAGAATAATAACAAAATGGAATTTTTTGCAATATTTCAAAAATTTGTAGCATTTAAGTAACTATAAATAAATCAAATTTATGAGCTTATGGAAAGTTTTTCTATTCAATGGTTTTTCAATGCCTATTTTTTGTTCAAATCTGAGCACATAGCTAGAATTTATGGCCTCCTAAAGGTCTTAAACATTTTTCGCTTGTTTACATTATCATGCCTATGTGGCACTTAGGTTTGCATGGTGCGACACATACCTTAAAAACATAGTATTCCTCTATTGTTCCTGAAGGCCGATAGTTAACGGCCAAAGTAACATGGAAAAAGTTTGTCATGTCGAGGAAAGAATTCCATTAAAGCATCGATGGAAAGAATTTTTCAAAGCGTTGAACCAAGAGATAATCTGATGGGCATTGATGCCAAAGGCATTTGTTCACCGAAAGCCAAGGAAGAATTAGGAGACCAATGAGAAACTTTAGGTCGATTGTAAAACCAATAAACTATTGGGGCACCAATCAAAGAATTTAATCCATTCACCGATTAGACAAATTCCTCCATCCAACGAAGTCAACTCTCTTGCCAACCGCCGACAAGGAGGCGGCATATAGGCAAAACATTAGCCTAATTGGTAAACTTCCCTATTGTTTTCTAAGATCCCTTCAACATGCTTGAGGCGATTCTTGGCAGTTCATATGGTTTAATCTTGTAAGGATTCACTTTTGTTTGTGCCCACTCAATGGCTTAATGGATCTTATAACCAATTGAGACGATTTTCCTTCAAGGCGCACACCTCCCTAGAACACTTACAAGTGAAATCTAGTGTTCCTCTGGAAAGTTAATACCAGAAGTTCTTTCTTGACCAATCAAGAAGGAAGTTCCAAGAGTAAGCCAAAATTATGTGGATACCTTAGGTTGCTTCAAGTGCAGATCTTGATCGACTCCAAGGATCACTGACCTCTCGTTGCTACAAGTACATACCTACATGTATATATGATGCCACCAAGCCGATAGAAACTAAAGGGATGCTAGGACCGACACAAAGTTCAACACTCACAATGTATATTTAATATACACTGTAAATAAGAAATGATCCTCAGTAAAAACTGCGAAAATGGTTTCATATAATGCTGTGCATCAATTGCACAAAAGACAACATACCCAAACTCAATATAAACTCTCAAGGTAATCGAACTCTTATACACACAGACAATTCTCTTATTATATATGGATCCATAAATGCATCTTCCTTATCGCAAGACAGTGGGGAGCACATAGTACATCAACACATATGAAGTAGAAACTTACACACACATGTACTGAAGAATGTGTTTGACACGAGTACATGAGCCAAATGATCGACGCTCGACACATTTGCATGCACAACTTCCCATTGAATGCAGAGCTCGCACACATGCTAAATTATCAAAATCCAACTCCATTGGAATTTCCCTCCAAACATAATCGCCCTCTAGGCATCCTAACTCATGTGATACCTGCAAACAGAAGTGCTCATTAACCCTCTGCTCTGCTTCATGTCACTTGCAATTGCTCTTATTTAGAAAATGGTTGAACGTGCTATTATACATTGCATGTTTGAAATGTTTGTCACATTGTCATCGCTAGGATATGTGTGAAACATTATGCTTGAGGACATACCTCCGAAAATGCAAATCTAATAAGACTATGTTTGTTACATTTCAACATCTATTTATGATAATCACACTGCGATGTTATTATATTTGTGAGATTGCAAATATCATTAATACCATCACACCGACGCTATATTGGGATTTGTGCTTCCTATCATATGTGTATATATTTGTACGTCACATTGTGTGGTTGGTTTTGTACATCAAATTACAATGTTGGCATAAGCTCATGAGATTGTGACATTGGGAAATGATTGTGAATTGATTAATACAATATTCAAGGAAACATTAATTCAATAAATACAATAATCCTTAATGTATCAATACAAATTTCTCCATTAATAACCACACATTGAAAATACATTAATAAACCAATAGTGTAAGAAGAAAGTATTAATACATTAAATTTATAACTTTATAACGCATTAGATTAATTATTTGTATTTTATTGTTATTAATGAATTTATATTTGAATTTAAACATTACATTAATGTATTGAATTATATTATTATATTAAAAGTATTAAACAAAGCATTATTTATATTTTAATAAAGTATTAAAACATTAGCAAAGTAATTAAATATTAATAACGTATCAATGTAGTGATGACTTAATAAATTAATGTACAGCATTAATGTATTAAACAAATAATACATTAATGCTATATAAATTAATGTATAGAATAATAACATCAAGTATTAAATGTGAATAAATAATTAAATAATTAATGTACCTTTATAAATTGGAGTATTAAAAGATTAATGTATAAATTATTGTGTGAATGTGCGTATACTGATTAATACTCTTAATGATGGGGTGACACTTGGAGTACATGTGTCATCGGATGGGGTGGATACAAATGCAGTTAAATCCCCTCTGTACCCCCCTCATCCCATGTCCATTCGTGATGTCTAGTTTACATGAATGCCATATAGTGCATTGGACCTTAATGGAGACTCTGCCTCAGCTCCTCGACATCATTCTAAAACCCATACTCTATTACCCCGTGCACTAATGGCTACCTGACCCATCATTTCCTTAATCCTTCTGGTCTTTTCATCATGTGGGAGTTCTATATGAGGCATTTGGTCTCTTTTCACTGCCTCATTCTCGGTTTTTCTCCACTCTGACTAGTGTTGATTCCATCTTCGCCTCTATGCTCTTCCTTTGGCCATGCCTCGCGGAGAGAGGTGTAAGCCCGAAGAGGCCAAATTTACAATCAAGGTTTGCGACAAAACTGGGACCAGCCTCTTTATGTCTAATACCATATGCAAGCTCGGACCACCCACCTTTTCCTGGTGAGAATTGGTATGAAGAGCTTCAACCAAAGCCCCGGCCCCGCTAATGATGATCTCCATGGAGGCTTCCCAATGGAAGAAGAAATTCCCTCCCAACTTGGATGAAATTTTTTCCTTTCCTTCCATCATCCACCATGGATAAACGCCCGACCACTTGCACCACTAGCCCTTTCTAGGATCCAGTCCAGATAGGCTACATTGTGGAAGAGGAAATCCTTTTTCAAGAGGAACACGTTAGACATAATAATCTCTACCAACTATGGGGCAAGAGGACCTTTGCTACAAATTCTTTCCAATACAAATGATTTCGCTAGGCTACCATGGATGAAGAACTTAGGAAACACCCTAGGTAGATGATGAATATGATGAACATGCTCACCCAGCCCTTTGCAGATTAAAAGACCACCCGGTTTTGATATTCGAGATGCACAAAGATTTGGTAGAGAATAAACATCGTGAGTGGGGACACAATGTGACATGCTCCTTTGATATTATGTGATCTTGAAGTTTGTTCCATTAATCCTATAGATAGGAATATTTTCAAACGCTTACAACGAGGGAAAGTAGTCTACTATCAAATCCTCCCGACAAGAATGAAGAGACTATGTTTCCTATGCCTCGACACATGCTCCCTATAAGAGGATTTTTGCTAGGTAATGAGATTAGTGTGGGGAAGGATGATGCAGAGGTCCCTCCATCTATCCCTCCACGATGTTTTAAACAATTCAAAAACCATTGTAGAAAAGAATTTTTAGGATAAATTTGGCTCCTTTAGGGTTAAAGAGGTGGTGTCTCTTTGAATCAACCCATCTCCACTAAGAAGAGTTTAATGAGTCTTTTCCTTTATCTTAGAATCCACTATTATATGTTTTATTTGCCAAGGAATGGGGCACCCTTCAATATATGGGATTCCATTCATAAGAAGTACTACTCTAGACTTTCTAGGTTCTTTTAACAGGTTGGAGTCACCTGAGCATTTTATACTTACTTAATTTTATACCTTTGGAGCTTTGGAATGAGCTATTATCTAAACCTAATGGAGATATATATGTGCTAAAATGCATATGTAGATAATAGGTTGTCTTGGTAATGGTCCTACATAAAAAATAAGATATAACTAGACTATATATGAGATCGATATAGTCATTATGACAAACAATAGATTATGATTATTATATTTAGATGGAATTGGGTTATTTGTGACTTCTCATCATGTGTATGGAGCTATCATGTAACTCTTAGATTTTGGATTAATATTCCCACATGCCCATTAAATAAAGTTACAACTCAACAAACATCTCCATATTCTCTTTGCATAGAAAAAAATATACGATGATTTGAACAAAAACATACATGAAATAAAATTACCAAAAATTTAGATGAAAACATCAATTGCTATATAAAAATAAAAATTGCCACTCTAAAATAATTAATTTTAAGTATAAGCACACAATATCATTATCATATTTTCATGTTAAACAAAAATCCAAATATTAAAAAATAACTTCTAACCAATTTCGTTCAACCTTTTGCATATCTCTAAATCTTAGATTGTTAATTTGTTTGCTTACATTACTCTAAATCTTAGAATGTTAATTTTGTTTTCTTATATAGAAACATGTTCTCAATTAATATCATTCCAATTATCAATTATATTTGTAAATTAAATATAAAATATATATATATAAAAAAGAAAAGGGAAAATGGGAATCTGGTCGCTGGAAAAACATTGAAACATGGAATAGTTCGCTGGAGCGATCCCGAGCTTTATTAGAAAAAATTCTGCTAGAGCTTTACAGCTTTGTGCAACAATTCTTTCTTTTCATCTTGTCGTGAGGAGTAGGTGATCTCAATTTCGTGATTGTCGAAATTGTGTTGTGAAGATTTTCAAAAGGGTAGAGCAAGTTGTTTCCTGAAAAGGTACAGTAAATGGGGCAAGTACCCTTTTGTGTCTATTTTTATTGTTTGTTCTATTAAACTTCATAGTTTAATAATGATTCATTCGATGAATATTTAGCCCTATTTAAAAAATTCAGCTGGAGCTTTTCGTCATTGTACTGTGAAGATTTCCAGAAGAGAAAATCAAATTGTTTCAGTGGCATACCGCACGGGCAAGTATTATTCCAGTTTGTTCTATTAAACTCAGATTGCTTATTAAATGATGCATTTGATGAATATTTAATTTAGTCTAAGTTATTTCAAATCATAATATTCGTTATTGAGTAGTTCCTCTCAGCCGAAGCTAGAGCGACACACACCTCTCTTTCTCTATTTTGTAAAATAAATTGGTCCGAAATAATATGATAAATTCACATTTATGCCGTGGTCATTTCCAAAGACATCATCATTCTTTCTCTATTTTCTAAAATAAATTGGTCCAAAATAATATGATAAATTCATATTTATGCCGTGTCATGTCCAACAAATTGCTAGATAGATCGAAATGTGTTTTTCGCCCATCAGCTTCTTTTAGCATCATTAATTAATTTACATAAGCATGCCCTTCTTTTTGGTATTTTTCCTATGATTGGATTTTGAGTAGCAGTAACCTCTCTAATCTTCTAGTGACTTTATTTAGCGTGATATTCTCACTAGTGTCTGCTATAAGTTTCTACAGATCCAGATCAATAATCACTGTGTAGTCAGCATGGTTCCTCCTTCTGCTCTTTTTTCTTTATTCTTCTTTGCTAGGTCGTTTTAGGACTCCAACAACAATTTGGGAAACTTCTTCATGTCTTTTGGGTGTGTTGTTGCCCTTCACAAATGGTCACACTGAACCAAACCATTATGTCCCATTGTGGACCCAGTGTAGCTAAATGATCTTGTTTCCCATCAATTATCACTTATTTTTTACCAACGCGCCTATTTTTTTCGCGTGCTTCGTTTTCCTCATTCTATTTCTTGTGCCGATAATCAGGAATTTCCATGGGTGTGCTGATGGGTGGTCCAACCTCTCTGGTTAACCAATGATGTGAAGGGAAGATAGTTCACTACTTGGACATGTCTGCTGTACCCCATTCTGCCCAAATGCAACCCATGTCTACATCGTTCGTCGCAAGGGAAGAAAGGTGTGTGACCCCTTGGGCAGCGAACGCCACCATTGTGCTTCAAGGTGCTCCTCCCACACCGATAATACAAGTTATTTCAATCATCATTCCCTCCTTTGTGCTCTCTATTTCCTCTCACCGAACCTTCCCAAAGAGTGTGCTAGCTCTAAGGGTGTCACACAATGTATTTTTATGTTAATATTTTTCATTGTGTATTTTTGTTAATATTTTCATTTCCATTTGGGAGAATAAAATTTGAGTAAGAAAAATAATGTTCCATCCCAATAGCATAACTAAACTTAATTCATAACTTAAAATATTATAATATATAAAAATATTATCTTTTCTACATTACCTTGTCAAATTTGCGATTGGGAAAGTTATCTTACATACCATCTTCAAAATCAAAAAATAAAATCATGTTATGTATATATATATATATATATATAGTATATATATATATATATATATATATATATATATATAATTTCCAATATGTTTTACATTTAAGCATAGAGGGGCTTTCATAATGCAACATATTAGATATCATTTAATGACTTACTTTATGCACTGCATCCCCAAAAATCATATCTAATATGTTTAAATTATTAGATATAATAGATATTTCTTTAAATAAATTTTTTTTTTTTTTTTTTTTTTTGTATACACACATATATATATAAACCCCAAAGCTTTTAAACATTGTTTTAAATAAAGTTATTGCAAAAAATTGTTTTAAATATAGTTTTTAAATCAATAAAGAGAGGTTATTATCTTTTTATAAGATGTTATTTTTTATTTCAAATAATACTATATTAAAATTTAAACTAAAAATAAAAAAATGTCAAAAATTGTAAGAGGCACATTGCGCCTTTTAAAGTGATTGAGTGGCTCATGGAGCATATGATTTTTAAAAGATTAGAGTGGTCCGTTGAGCATCTGAGACCGGAGTATTCATCCTATGGTACGCTTTTGTTAAATAATACATTTGCGGGTCCGCTGAGCATTGGATTTTAAATGATTAGAGTGGTCCGTTGGAGCATCGAGAGTGGAGTACCTATCCTATGCACATTTTTTTTGTTTCAAAGGATAAAGAATTGATGATCTCTGCTTTCTAACATGCACAAAAAGATTTACCGCTAGAAAAGCTAGCGTATTAAAAATCGCAAAAATCAAGGCAATCCCAGATTTTAAACTTCAATGTGCTTTGTTATGCTATGCCTGGTCGCGCTCATTATGCTCTTTCGCTTCCTATCCGTATGTGTGTCTGTGGCGTAGCGTAATGTGATGTATGTCCGTATGTTTGTAATGCAGTGCTCCTCTCGTTGTACATAGAGACGAACCCTATAAATCGGGCTTGAGGTTAGTGTGTTCCACCATTTCATGATAAACATGAAACAAAGGATTATCTCCACCATCTTTTTTGGTTGGATAGATTCATGAGTTTATGATCACATGACATAAATCTACTCTGCTATATTGATGCACCCCTTTGAATATTCACATTGATCTCTAATTTTGTTTGGTTTTATTGTCCTTGTTTATCAATTTCAATCTAAAACCTTCATACATTTTCTTTGCTACTTTTTTTGTTTGTTCAATTGATGCCTGTAGATTTCCACCATGGAAAATGGCATGATTAAGTAGGAGATGGTGAAAAACGGTTTCTAGATCAATAATCAACAGGCGTTGTGGTAGGTACAATTTTTTCTAACTTTGTCATTCCCATTTTCTAAATTGTCGCTTTCATATAAATGGTAATTCCACAAACAATAGCAATAAAGGGTAAGTATAACCCCATCCTAGAATTATCAGCCTAATAGCAACAAAACTCATACGAAAAAGTTTTAGTGGACCGACTATCAAACATATATGTCGAAATAAAGCCTAGAAAAGGAAGAAATCTCTTCCAAATCCTTGACTAGGGATCTACAAAAGAAATGGTCATGGAAAAACATTGAAACATGGAATAGTTCGTTGAGCGCATCCCGAAGCTCTATTGAAAAAATTTGCATCGAGCTTTTCAAATGCCTTGTGCAACAATTCTTTTTTTTCATCTTGTCGTGAGGAGTAGGTGATCTCAATTTCGTGACTGTCGAAATTGTGTTGTGAAGATTTTCAAAAGGGTAGAGCAAGTTGTTTCATGAAAAGGTGTTGCAATGGGGCAAGTATCTTTTGTGTTCATTTTTATTGTTTGTTCTATTAAACTTCATCGTTTAATAACGATTCATTCGATGAATATTTAGCTCTATTTAAAAATCTACCGGAGCTTTTCTGTCATTGTGTCGTGAAGATTTCCGTAAGAGAAGGTCAAATTTCATGAAAGGTACGAATGAGGCAAAGTATTATTCTGTGTTTGTTCTATTAAACCGCATTGTTTAATAATGATGCATTTGATGAATATTAATTTAGTCTAAGTTTATTTCAAATCATAATATCAGATTGAAACACATTGAGTAGTCTCAAGTGAGCTTGAGTGACTCACCCTCTTTTTCTATTTTGTAAAATAAATTGGTCTCAAATAATATGATAAATCTTCATACATTTATGCCATGTCATTTCCATCACATCATTCTTTCTATATTTTCTAAAATAAATTGGTCCAAAATAATATGATAAATTCACATTTATACCGTGTCATTTCCAACAAATTGCTAGATAGATCATGATGTGTTTTTCACCCATCGCTCTTTAGTATCATTAATAATTTACATAAGCATGCCCTTCTTTGGTATTTTTCCTATGATTGAATTATAGAAGTAACCTCTAATCTTTCTAGTGATTTTTATTTAGCGGATATTCCCTAATAGTGTTCGTTATAGTAAGTTTTCATCAGAGTCGTATCAATAATCACGGGTAGGCTGTGCATGGTTCCTCCTTCGTTTTTCGTCTTTCTTGGTTGTGTGTCGCTTTCTTATAGGGACTCCAACAACCACTTGGGAAAAACTTCATGTTCATGTTTTGTGCCCTCTACAAATGGTCACACTCAACCAAACTATTATGTCCCACTGCAGACCCAATGTAGCTAAATGAGCCCATTTCCAATCAATTATCACATATTTTTACCAACGCGCATATTCTTTTGGTGTGCTTCATTTTTATTGTGCTCTTTCTTGTGTTGATAATCATGAATTTCCATGGTTGTGCTGATGGGGTGGTCCAACCCTCTGGTGCAATCAATGTGAAGGGAAGATTATATATGAGATCGATATAGTCAATACGACAAACAATAGATTATGATTATTATTGTATTTAGATGGAATTGCGTTATTTCTGACTTCTCATCATGTATATGGAGCTATCATGTAACTCTTAGATTTGGATTAATATTATTTCCCACATGCCCATTAAATAAGCTACAACTTCAACAAACATCTCCATATTCTCTTGCATAGAAAAATATAAGACAGATTGAAATAAAACATACATGAAATAAATTTATTTTCAAAATTTAGATGAAAAACATCACTCTATACATGAAAATAAAAATTAACCACTTAAAATAATTTAAGTATAAGCACAATATCATTATCATTATGTATAAACAAAACTTTAAATATTAAAATAATCTCTAACCACTTTCAACTTTTTACATATCTCTAAATCTTAGATTGTTAATTTGTTTGCTTACATTACTCTAAATCTTAGAATGTTAATTTTGTTTTCTTATATAGGGAAAACGTTCTCACTAATATCATCTCCACGACAATTATATTTAATTAAATATAAAAATATATATATATAAAAAGAAAATGGAAAATGGGAATCGGTCGCTTGGAAAACATTGTCGCTAAATACTGCTTTGGAGCTGCATCCCGGTTTCCCTATTTTGAAAATTTCACGGAGCTTTTCAGCCTTTGTGCAACAATTTTTTCACCTGTCGTGAGGAGGTGATCTCAATTTTCACACCGTCAGAATTGTGTTGTGAAGATTTTCGCAAGGCGAGCAAGTTGTTTCATGAAAAGGTGTCGCAATGGGGCAAGTATTCTTTCATGTTCATTAATGGTTGCCCCATTAAACTTCATCGCTTAATAATGATTCATCTGATGAATATTTAGCTCTATTTAAAAAAATTCAGCCGGAGCTTTTCAATAAATAGCTGGAAGATTTCCAAGAGATCAAATTGTTTTGCTTAGTATGCTGCAATGAGGCAAGTATTCCAGTTTGTTCTGCCGAACCCAGATTGCGATGACACGGGATGTAATGTGTTTCAAATCATAATATCATATTGAAACACATTGAGTAGTCTCAACAAGCTTGAGCGAATTTCACCCTCTTTCTCTATTTTGTAAAATAAATTGTTCCGGAATAATATGATAATTCACATTTATGTCGTGTCATCTCCAGCACATCATTCTTTCTCTAATTTCTAAAATAAATTGGTCCAAAATAATATGATAGATTCATATTTATGCCATGTCATTTCCAACAATCATAGATAGATCTGGATTGTTTTTCATTTCCATCCCTCTTTTAGCATCATTAATTAATTTACATAAGCATGCCCCTCTTTTGGTATTTTTCCTATGATTGGATTTTGAGTAGCGGAACTTCTAATCTTTCTAGTGATTTTATTTAGTGGATATTCCTTACTAGTGTTCGTTATAGTAAGATTTCATCAGAGCCGGATCAATAATCACTGGTAGGCTGGTCGGGTGTACGGTTCCTCCTTCCTTTTTTCAATTTCTTTTCTATTGTTGTGGACGCTTTCTTATAGGGGACTCCAATACTGAAAACTTCATACCTTTGTGTTAGCCCCTACAAATGGTCACACTCAACCAAAATCCATTATGTCCCACTCTGACCCAGTGTAGCTAAATGAGCCCGCTTCCCATCAATTATCACATATTTTTACCAACGCACCTATTCTTTCTTGTCTCGATAATCATGAATTTCCATGATTATCGACACAAGAAAGATAATCATGAATTTCCATGGGTGTAATGATGGGGTGGTCCAACCTCTTGGTTCACCAATGATGTGAAGGGAAGATAAGTCCACTACTTGGACATGCCCCAAGTTGCCCCATTCTTGCCCAAATGCAACCCATGTCTTCATCGTTCGTCGCAAGGGAAGAAGGGTGTGTGACCCCTTGGGAAGCGCACGTCACCATTGTGCTTCAAGGTGCTCCTCCCCACACCCATAATACAAGTTCTTTCCAAATCGATCATTCCCTCCTTGTGCTCCTCATTTTTCCTCTCACCGAATCTTCCCAAAGAGTGTGCTAGCTCTATGGGTATTTTTTGTGTTAATGATTTTTCATTTTATTTGGGAGAATAAAATTTGAGTAAGAAAAATAATGTTCCATCCCAATAGCATAAATAAACTTAATTCATAACTTAAATATTATAATATATAAAAAATATTATATTTTCTACATTACCTTGTCAAAATTGCGATTGGGAAAGTTATCTTACATACCATCTTCAAAATCAAAAAAATAAATCATGTTATATATATATATAATTTCCTTAACATGTTTTACATTTAAGCATAGAGGGGATTTCGCACTGCAACATATTAGATATCATTTAATGACTTACTCTATGCACTTAATCCCAAAAATCATATCTAATATGTTTTAAATTATGAGATATAATAGATATTTCTTTAAATAAATTTTATATTGTAAATTTGATCATCATATATATAAACCCTAAAGCTTTAAATTGTTTTAATTTTATTGCAAAAAATGTTTTAAATATAGTTTTAAATCAATAAAGAGAGGTTATTATTAATATTTTTCATTGTGTATTTTTGTGTTAATGATTTTCTCATTTTATTTGCAGAATGAAATTTGAGTAAGAAAAATAATGTTCCATTCCAATAGCATAACTAAACTTAATTCATAACTTAAATATTATAATATATAAAACAATATTATCTTTTCTATGATTACCCTTGTCAAATTTTATGCGATTGGGAAAGTTATTTTACATACCATCTTCAAAATCAACAAAATAAATCATGTTATATATATATATATAATTTCAATATAAGTTTTACATTTAAGCATAGAGGGGCTTTCACAATGAAACATATTAGATATCATTTAATGACTTACTCTATACACTTAATCCCAAAAATCATATCTAATATGTTTTAAATTATTAGATATAATAGATATTTCTTTAAATAAATTTTATATTGTAAATTTGATCATCATATATATAAACCCTAAAGATTTAAATTGTTTTAATTTTTTATTGGAAAAATTGTTTTAAATATAGTTTTAAATCAATAAAGAGAGGTTAGTATCTTTTGCAGATGTTATTTTTTTTATTTCCAAATAATACTATATTAAAATTTAAAACCAAATAAAAAAATGTCAAAATTGTAAGAGGCACATTGCGCCTTTTAAAGTGTTTCTGGAGTGGTTTGCTGAAAGAAGCATTGGATTTTAAAATGATTAGATTGGTCCGTTGAGCATCAGAGACCGGAGTATTCATCCTATGGCAATGTTTTGTTAAATAACATGATTGAGTGGTTCGCTAATCATTGATTTTAAACATTAGAGTGGTAATGCTGGAGCACGAGAGTGTAGTACTCATCCTATGACATTTTTTGTTAAGATAAAGAATTGATGATCTGTTTCTAACATGCACAAAAAGATTTACCGTTAGAAAAGCTACCGTATTAAAATCAAAATCAAGGCGTAATCCTGATTTTAAACTCCTCAATGTGCTTTTGTTATGCTATGCTCTTTTATCGGGTACCATTGTTCTCTTCGCTTCTTATCCGTGTTGTCCGTCTGCGCATGTAATGTGATGTATGTGTGCGCGGTGTAATGTGATGTGTTCTCGTGGTGAAGGTACATGAGGACGCATGTAACATCCTCGGCCCAAGACCGAGACCACTTTATTTGAGGACAATTTTGCTCGAAGTGATTCCGACCCCTTTGACATTAGACCTGATGAAAATTGATTATGATTGGATTGACAGATGACATGATGTGTTACTATTTGATTAGACGGGTGCTAGCTTCGACTCAGCTTTGATTGAGTGTGCGTGGCTTTTGACCTTGAGGATGCAGAGGTATTTCCAGAGAACTCCCCTTGGACTCCGGACCGAGTCGGAGGTGCTTTGGGTTGATATGTTTATTATGATGTTTTATTTGATTGATGATTTCATGATCTATTATTCTCACATGATTATTGGTGATGTAGTCTGACGATAGCTTGCCGAATTTGACTTCACATATGGAGTAAAGGCCACACAATTGCAGAGAGGTTGAGGAGAGGGGTGGACAACAACCCATCCACCGCCTGCTAGCACTCCTCTACTGCGGTTTCAACCATAGGTTAACCTACAGTTCGAGGACCCACGATGCCGCGAGGAAAGACTACAATAGTTTCTCGCAATGATTCCAAGGGGCGCGCAATAAGGCGGGCCTTATTCCTTAGAGCCCTTAGTGTCCTACTAGCTCACCTAGCGGAGTATTGACTCCGGGTGGTTATAGAGGTCTACCAATCCGCTCAGTCGGCGAGTGGCACCCATCGGAGCACGGTGCATCCCTCGAAGGAACGCCGCGACCTAAGAAACCTAGTCGGCGAAAGGGCACGCTTGGAGCACGCAGCATCCTGAAGGGCACGCCGCCAAAAGGAATTTCAGAGGTGAGGCAACCTTACATCGCAGACTCAAGGGCACGCCTCGGTAAGGGTGGATAATGGAGTTAGCCTATTTAGCTCTAAGTCTTTAGCACCTGAATAAAACTTTAAGCATTACCCTTAACCAATTTCCGTCTAGTTTATAATCTAAACCCTAAGCCTAAGACCTTCTAGAAACCGGGGAATGTAGTGTGGCCTTATAAACCTAAAATTTAAAAAAAGGAAGAGAAAACAAAACCCCACTCATCACCCTCCCTTAATCCTTGTCTACTAAATAAAACTAACCTCCATCGCCCTCGATCTTCCAAAGGTCCATCTCCTTATACTTGTCTAGTTCACTCTACCACATCGCCATCCCTCCTCAGAATCCTCCTTTTCTTTGTAAAATATTTACTTTCCCTATATCGGTTTGCCTTCGCTTTAAATCTCTTGATCTTGAAAATACCGACATATATTAATAGTAAACTAAATGAGGAATGCATGTTTATTAATAGAGAAATGAAATTATATACATAAGTATATTTTACTAAACACATTATAAACCAATAAAGTTAAGCTTGTGGAAAGGGAAATAAAAATAAAATATATAAACGTAATAATATGAAAATGGGGAAATAAATAAATAAATAAAAATGAGCAAGAATGCCCCGATTTTAAAAATAAAATAAAAAATCAAAATGAATTATACAAACGTAATTAAAACTAAAAAAGAAAATGAGGAAAGTCAAAAGGAAAAAAAGAGGGGGAAACCTATGAAAAGAGAATTAGGGTTTGAGGGGATAAAAGGATGGGAGAAAGGAAAAGAAAAAGGGTTTTTGAGATTGCATGGCTATGCCTCTGAAAAGCAATGACCGATTTCTAGTAGGAGTTGGGAAGCCCCAACACATTTTTGAGTGAGAAGCTCAGCCTTGGAGGCAAGCCGAGGAGCTAGTGACTCTCCGGCAGGTGGCCCTATGCTCCTGGGCTGAGGGGGCAAGAGCACCCTAGCTGCCATTGAGGTACCGGTGAGCTGAGGTCGGCAAGCGAGCAGGAGCAGCCTTTGGAGCGTGAGCGGCCGAGCTCTGAACCACCGCGTCGTAACCGTGCCAAGGTATGTTAATAAACGTAATAGAGTAGAATGTCAGCGGATATATTGCTATGACATGGTTGTGTCTTTGGGAATGTTGCTTCCTCGTCCTTCATACCTGGTAAGATAAGGGGGTTTTCAGAATATCTTGGTTAAGGGTGTTTTCATACGTATAATGGCATTTCTGTCCGGTGGGTTTACTCCTTTTTCTTTTACCGGGCGTTTATTTTACTTTTCCTTCAATGGGTTTCGAATTTCTACCATGGGCAATGTATTTGCAGTGGGTTTTCTAATTTTAGTACCTTGGGTGATGTATTTGCAGTGGGTTTACGTTTGTTATTTTGGGGTGGGTTCCTCCGCTTTTACATTGGAGGTTTATATCAACGTTTGTGGGTCAAAAATTTCTCTGCATTAGGGTTACACTTCCCAACGGTGTTTTGTGATGTTTCCCTGCATGATGGGTTAAATTCGTCCTGCAATTTATGAGAATTCTCTGCTTTAAAATTTTCCCTTGCATAAGACGCGTGAGCCAAGAGTGCTCTCTGAGGGAGCTAGGTGTCGTGTGCCTTGCTTCCAACATTCTTTGTTAACACTACTCGAGTTCATGCTCTTTGTGGAGCCTGTGGGGCCACAAACTTTCAAGTAATAGACCCAGGTCCGACACCAGCAGACGCGTTCGGTTCTCAACATTGTTGAGCCTTGATTTATGGGCGTCGTGCGCTTGTTTCCAGCGTTTTTTGTTTATATTATATGGTGAAAATAAATATCGTAATGTTTGAATTTTTTTTAATGCTTTGCTCAATGAAGGCGGACTTACGAGAACATTGTAGAAAAAGGGGGTAGGATATCAAAGATTTAAGGTTTTGTTTGTGTTTATTTTAATATATGGAGTTTTATGAAGAAAATTCATCCCTTTTATGTAACTCAGAAACAAAGACGTCCTTTGTGAATAGAAAATTTCAGAACGTATAAAACCGGGATATGGAGCTTCTTCATGGTGGAATGCAAGATGAGGAGTTTTGAGGGTTTAAAAACCTGGGGTTCGTTCGCCATTTCCCTTCATCGAATCCATCGCCCACTGCACTCGGCTACCTACCAGGATTTAGTTGTTAACCTAACTAGGGATTCCCGCTACCCGTAAGTCGCCAGGAGTTGCAATTAAATTGCCGGAGGGAAGGATTCTCACGCTAAATTAATCCGTCAGTAGAGTTTTTTGTTGGTTAGCTCAACGTGGTTCCTTCGAGGTGTTGTCCAACGTGTCTTCATGTCCACGCGCGATCTTAAACTCATAATGCTCATTTCATGAAAAGTGTGCCTTCCTTACAACGCTGTTACATTAATTGAAATTAGCTGGGTTATATCAGTACTTCTAAATCAATCAGAAGGCATTAGATTAGTTCAATTAGTCAATGCATATATATCTCCTGCATGCTGACTTTCTTTTCATTGACAAGAGTTCAATTAAATTAAATTGCCTTTCATTCCCATTTAGTGGGTATTCTTTTCACAACCGCCATGTATTTACCAGATTGTTGTGATTACGCTAATCAAACTGCCCTGCGTTGTGGTGAAATGACAGTTCGCCTGTGTTTAATTGTTAATCATTTAGACAATAGGCAATTCATTAAACATAAACAAGAGCCAATTATTGAATATTTAATAATCAATTTGCCCTGCGTTTTGGTTATATGACAGTACGCCTGTGTTTTAATTATAAATGCCGAATGGTGGTTAGGGTTTCTCATTGTATTATTACTGCAATACAGAAGGATATGCAAGGTTAGTTAATGCAATGTATGTTTTAAAGCTGCAATTCTAATATGAATTTTTCTCCGTGCTTTAATTAATAATTGTTAATCGGTATGGATCATAATTGCTATTGGCGCTGTTATTAATTGCTATTAGTCTTACTACTGGTTATATGCTTAAATGGTAATACTATGTAAATGGAATATTGGTGTAAAGTGTAATAAAACAATTGTTTTAATTAATAACCCAAGGAGAGGAAATCCACTTCATTATGACCTTTAATGACCTGCCATTTTAACGCTTTATCTTGTCCCTTTTAATAAATTCTCCTTAAATTATTGATATTTTAATGTAGTTGTCCTTACATTTTGCCTTATTTAAATGGGTGATGGAAATGTCCATTTCAAAAAGCTACCGGTATACTTGCTGTTATTTATTCATGAGGCCACTTGTCCTTTTAAAATTGATATTGTTAGAAGTGGCATTTTAAATTCTTTATTTAGGTCTCCTTTTAAAAATAATGCCATATAAACCCTTCTCCTTTTAAAGATTGTAATGGTATAGCTAGGCAAATGTAACATGATGGTTTAGTTTACTTAATTTCCGTGGTAACACTTGATAAATTACAAGAATGATAATTGTTTAAATCGGGATGTTAATAATGTGGTTGAATTGAATTATTAATAATTGTTAATGTGCATTAAATATCCGTGTTGTCGGCAATGTCATATTGTTTAAATTGGATGCATTGATATTAATTATGAATATTTTACTATTGTGGAACCACCATTTATATGATTGCTTATTTGCTTGGTAATATTGTTCAAAAGGCAATAGTAGTAATGGTTTAATTCACAAAATTAGTAATTATTTTATTGCCTTGGTATACTCGTTTAATTTTCAATAGTAGGAATGTTAGATTTTTCGGGGCAATAATGTGTTGATTTGCAAAATAAATAGTTGTTTATTGCCTTGGTACTACTAGTTTATTTGCAATAATAAGGTGGTTAATCTGCCAGTAAGTAAATGATGGGGTTGATTCACAACATTGATATGGGTTTAAAGTGCTACGTCGGTACTTGGTTAAATTGCGCTAATATGGTTAATTTACGCTGCTAAGGATAAATGCTTCACCGCAATATTAATATTTGCTTAGTTTTCATGGTAACACTAGTTAAATTGCAAGATTAATAACTGTTTTACTGGCAGTTTAACAATGAGGCCCATCGCAATATTGATAATTGCTTACTTGAAATATTCATGATGGAGTTTAAATTGCAAGGATGATCTTCGTTTAATTGAGTGTTGATGACATGTCTAATTTGCATTTATATGGTGTTAGGTTATTAGAATGCCTGGTAACAAATGGGTAGGAAGAGCAACGACATCCACACCCCAAAGGTGTGGATGTCGTTGCTCATTATGGCCTTATTAGAGAAATGCCTTGCGTCGTGATTCTTGTTGTCCCTGGTCTTGTAAATACTTGGTGGTTGTGCATTGGTGGAGGCTGCCTGTCGAAATGATTTAGACTCCTCTGTTCTTTAGTATGTATGTCTCCAGGTAATCCTAGCGGAAGGAATCCAAAGGTTTATCAAGAGTCTCTTCGGGTTGTTTAAAGGCACGCTCCACTCTTATGGTTAATGCTCGAGCCATATCGGTAGTCTGGCTGTCAGCAGCATAGTTCCACCATCAGCGACTCTACCGACGGATTTGTTCTTCCGGGTGACAAGATTAGCCTAACCCCGGTGTCCGCCTTTGCCTACAGCCTATTAGTTTCCCCGCTTCCCCGCTCGGGGGCGTTTGTTTCTTATTGTCGCTATGATATGTCGGGTCGTCCCGATCGTGTTCATCTTACTTGCGTCCTGTCGGTTCGAATGTTGACTTAGAGTCGAGGGGGTTGTTTCTTCACACGCCAATACACAAAAAATTCACCAGTTGATTGAGTAGATGCCCTTAGCTAGGAGGGATCGCTACATATGGTATCGAGCCGGTTCAATTCGCAACTTGGGTTCACAAGGCTTTCGCTGACATGAGTTGGTTTCATTATGTAGTTTCTGATCGATTGAATTGTGTGCGTACAGTAACCATGGTTAGAGGACGCCGCTGAGGCGTATGATGGGTATAGAGGAGGAGGCTTAGGACGCTCGGTGCTAACATTCATGCCCGAGGGGTCTAACCCCAGGGAGGTGAGAAGGTGCTCGGATAGGAACACATATCATTTGGTGATGTGGTTGGGATGATGAGATCCTTCCAAAGGACGTCAGAGGCATTGATAAACTTCCTGGATCGAGATAAGGGAAGAGCATATGTACCGAATGAGGTTTTATAGCATGCTCCAGCTGGTAGTAGTATACAAAGAGAACTCGAGAAGGTAAAATTTCCGAAGTTCTTTGGTGCCCCTCGACTTGTTTCAGGCATGGTTGGAGAATATGGCGATGTGCTTCAGACTAAGCGCCGATTATACCTCCAACATGAAGGTCCACATGGCGGTCTTTCAACCTAAGGGCGCCTCTTCTATGGTGGAAGACGGTCCCCGCCACAACTCCAACATACTGCAGCACGGTCATGGGAGTCGCTCGAGGAACGTTCCAGAGAGGTACCTTCGACGACCATTGAGTCATCTCAACGAAGTTCAACGCCACATTGTGGATACCGTGACGCGCCCGAAAGTAACGAGGCATCACCATGGAGTCAGCCCCGTATGCTCCGCATCTGAACACGTAGAAGCTCAAGGTCAAATGCGTTTGTGTTTGGCCTTAACAACAATCAGCGTGCCGCGTTGTGGACTTTAATGCTCAAACCTGCAACGACTATCCAAAAGGCCTCATAGCCGAGGAGTGAGCTATTCACGGGTCAATTCAGACTCACCAGACCTTACGTGCAGTTCATCACCGGTGCCACGATCGACACCGCTGTAGACATAATGGCCGGTTCTGCCGCCTCCTGAGGGGATCCATCGCTCACTACACCTAGATCTAATCGTCACGCTGAAATGTATTAATCTTATCGAAAGGACCATTAACACCGTACAGCGCCTCGCAAAGACATCTCGCTAGCTTTAGGCCCTCAATTTCACCCGCACGCACTGAATCCAAAGTCGCGTCTTCACTGGCACGCATCACCGGGCCAAGAAGGCGGTTGATCGGTGGGGAGCCGCATCACCGCCGCTGTAATCGCCTGCGGAGAGGGCTAGGAGCCGCGTCTGATCACCGACCCGCTTACCGGGAGATATGGGCAAGGTCTATCGGATTCATGCAAATGCGAATAACGCCAGCAAGAGTACCGCCGATCGCATCAGACGACAGTACCTATCACCCGCACTTTAGTGTTTTGATGTAGACCCCGAGCTACCGGAGCTTCTTATCAAGCGCTAAAAGGATTAAGGTAAAGCCAGTCGAACAACATGAGTTTTAGCTTCGTGGAGATGGCTTCGGAGCCAAACAGAAGGTCGGAGGAAAGGTTGCGGGTTGTTCCCTTAACTCCGGGAGTCGTCACTTGCGAGTCAATCCCAGCCACGATCTTAGGATCTGCGACGCGATCTGGTGTGGGATTGGTTGGAAACGCATGAGGCTACGCATTATCAACCGTGAAGTACTAAACGGTTGAGCTTCTTGGTTTTCGATGACGGCGACGTAGATCGTGTGCGGATTGTAGACCAAACGAGGGAGTGTCCCTGACGGGTTCGCCTCTTCCTACAGCTAAGAGCATGCCAGCGGCGTAAACTTTATGTTTATCCTCGGCCACGATAAGTGAGTAGCAGAGGTCTAGAACACCTTCCAGTTGTGAAGGAGCTCTATGGATATTTCCAGAGGAGTTTCCCGGGATGCCACCGGAGAGGGAACCGGAGTTTACCATAGACCTGAAACTGTGAACCGAAATGGGATAGCAAGAATGCCTTATCGGATGTCAAATTCCTGAAAGGTAAGAGTTGAAAATGCAACAAGGAGTTGTTGGACCTAGGACTCGATACGCCCCAAGTGTGTCGCCTTTGGGTGCACCCGCCATTATTTTCATTCAAATAAGGATGGATCGTGGAGGTTTTGCATTGATTACCGTCAACTCAACAAGGCTACCATCAAGAATCGCGATTCCTTACCTAGAATTGACGATCTATTCGGTCAAATGAAGGGAGCGACGGTGATCTCCAAGATCGACTTGCGACCGATATCACCGCCATTTAATCAAGGAGGATGACATTCCAAGACCGCCTTTAAGACGATATATTTGACATTACAGCCACGTTTTTCCTTTGGATTGACAAACGCCCCGTGTTCGAGTTTACTTTGAACGGGGTGTTTCGCGAGTACTTTGACAAGTTCGCCCAAGTATTCATTGATGATACCCTGATCTACTCTCGATCTATCGAGGAGCACGATGAGCACTTGGCGCTTTGGTACTACAATTTTAATGAGAACACAAATTATATGTAGTTGTCCAAATGTTTTTATCAAATTAGGATTCACTACTTAGGGCACGCCATCTCCTAATTTAAGGTATCACGGTGGATCAAGCCGCTTGAGGCTATTATGGTATGGCCTGCGCCGACGAATGTCGCATAAGTGCTTAGTTTTATGGGATTAGCAGGATACTATCATCGGTTTTGTCGAGGGTTTTTCTAAAATAGCAAACTGGACCAATGGAATTGCATAAGAAAACAAGAAGTTTGTTTGGATCTGAAATGCACTAAGCATTCTGGAGGCTTAAAGAGTTGTTGACAACCAAGCCAATACTAAAGGTCCCCATTACGGACACAGACTTCTTGCTATGCAATCGACGCATCCAAGGAAGGTCTAGGGGGATTTTTTATGCAAGACGGGCGAAGTGTATCGTATTTCGCCATTTCGAGAAAACCGAAGCGCAATGAGGAGAACTAATGGGATTAACGATTTGGGAGTTATTAGCCATCAGATATTCCTTGAGAGGTTTGAGACACTACCTTATTGGAAGAAAATTTTAATTAAAGACTGACCATCAGCCGCGGACCGCAACACATTTTACGCCAAAGCTTACCTTGAATGCGCTTAATAACCATCGCTATCCCCAATTACTTAGCCATCACTGCATTACTTACATAAAGGAAATGCTGAACCGGAGTGGTGGATGTAATTGACTTCCAAGAGGGCACGATCTTTTGGTATTACCTCTTCGTGACAAATTTGAGAATATTCTCACCCACAGCCGCGACGGCTGACCCATAACAATGTAAGTCAAGGATTTAATTCCGACAAAACACCATGACAGCCCTCGCTATGAGGGTTATTCCACTCTGATAGCCATGGTTTATTGAGGTTTAGAGGTCGGATTTACGTGCCACCTAGCGACGAGTTGAGGATGCCGGATCCCGAAAGCGAGGCTCATAGAGCAGCTTTCGGCATGGCTCACCCGGGAGTTACTAAGATGAGGGCAGACCTCAAACCTTTATTCTTTTGGAAAGGAATGAAGGCCGTATTATAGTCAACTTTGTGGCTAGATGTCTCGAAAGTCGCAGCGGGTAAAGGATGAACATAGGCACCCGCGTGATTACCGCTAAACTACATGTTACCAAAATCGAAACGTAGTTATTTCGACATTTCAATGCTAATGCCACCGACGGCAAGGAGACACCACTCGACTTTTGTAGTAGTAGAAACTGACGGCGATGCTCACCTTTATTCCCCGGCAGACGCACAACGACGTGCACCGACATAGCGCAGAGTTTTCATCAACGATTGGTGAGGCTACATGCATGCATCAAAGATTATCCCATCGAGGATCGTTTATCGGACGATTTGGACTAGTTTCAAGAGGCCTTGGGAACTCAATTTAATTTTAGTACTTTGTATCACCCTGAGACTGACGGATAGACAGAGCATATGAACCAAACGTTGGAGGACATGTTGCGCGTGTACGCGATGGACCAACAAAAGCTGCTGGGGAGGAATTTGCCTCTAGTAGAGTTCCCGGCTTACAACAAAAGCTATCAAAGCACCATAAAGATACTTTGAGTTTATACAATGTAATCGTCGGACGCCTTGAGTTGGGATCGCTTTGAGGATAGACCGGGTGGGGACCGTAATGACCAAGAAATGGAAGAGCAGATGCATCCATAAGACAAAGGATTAAAGAAGTGCAAGATCGACAAGAGATTAAGGCCGATACACTGAGTCGATCAGAAGCTACGAGGTCGGGCGCATCAAGTCTTCTTGATGGTTAAACCGCATAAGAGTTCGACTGTTTGGAAAGGGAGCTAAACTCTCCTCTAGGTTCATGGGACCTTCGAGATTGCGGAGAGAAAGTGGCCCGGCCTATCGACTAGCCTTACCCGATTCTTTGAGGCGATGCACGATGTTTTCCAGTAATTGTTTGAGTATTACTATATTAGTGATCCTGGCCACTATGATTGACCCCAGTTCTTTGCGTGTATCGACGAGGGAGCCATGGCTGAAATGCCAATCCATATTAGATCATCGATTCACGCTACGACGTCAATCCAGATCAAGTCAAGGTCCAGCGGGACATTATAGTCCACACTCGACGACCGAGGACGCAGATGATATGCGTCAGCAGCTTCCATTTTGTTTGATGGCTAGACTTATGATGTTGATACTTTATTTTGCATGTATACCGAGAAACTTCGGGATCTAAGTTTAGACCAAGAGGGGCAAAGGTAACATCCCGCTTCCGCAATCGAGACCACTTTTATTTGAGGACACTTGTCGAAGTGATCTCAATCCCCTTTGACATTAGGACTCATTATAATTGATTGGCGATGTGATTTGACCGATGACATGATGTGTTACCATTTGATTGCACTGCCATTGACTCCGGGGCTTTGATTGAGGTGTGTGCGTGGTTTTTGATCTTGCGGATGCAGGATTTCCAGAGAACTCTTGGACTGGACCGAAGCCGGAGTGCTTTGGGTTATGTTTATTATGATGTTTTATTTGATTGATGATTTGATGACCCATATCGGCTACTTTATCATTGGTGATGCAGGCCGACGATAGCTTCGTCTAATTTGACTCACATATGGAGCAAAGGCGCCACACACCCGAGAGGTTGAGGAGAGGGGTGGATAGCACCGCCACCGCCTGCTAGCACTCCGGCCATGGCTCGAACCGTGAAATAACGCATTTCACCTAGTTCGAGGACCCATCGATGCCGCGAGGGTCGACCGGGCGATACCACGATGCGATTCCCGGCGCAATAAGGCGCGGGGCCTTATTCCTTAGAGCCCTTAGTCTCCTACTAGTTCACCGGCGGAGTATTGACCTGTGGGTTATAGAGGTCTACTAATCAGTTCAGTCGACGAGTGGAACCCTTGGATCACGGTGCATCCCGGCGGGCACGCCGCGAAGAAACTTAGCTCCATGAAAGGGGACCCTTTACACGTGGTGCATCCCGGCGTACATCGCCAAAGGAATTTCAGAGGTTTAGTGGTAACTTTGATTATCGGGTGGTGCGACCTCAAGGGCACGCCGCTGGGTAAGGGTGGATAATGGAGTCAACCTATTTAGCTCTAAGTATTCAGCACCTGAATAAAACCTTAAAGCTTTACCCTTAACTAGTTGTCGCCTAGCTCAGAATCCAAACTCTAAGCCTAAGACCTTCTAAAAAAAGGGGGGAAATTTAGTGTGCCTTAGCAACCAAAATTTAAAAAGGAAGAGAAAACAAACTCAGACCAACACCCTTCCTTAATCCATGTCTACATGATAAAACTGACCTCCATCGCCCAGATCTTCCAAAGTGTCCTTCTCCCTTATACTTGTCTAGTTAACTTTACCACATCGCCTTCCCTCCTTGTAAATCCTCCTTATTCTTTTGTAAAACATTTACTTTCCCCGCTACTGGTTTGCCTTCGCTTAAATCTCTCTCTTGATCCTAAAAATACCGACATATTAATGGTAAACTAAATGAGGAATGCATGTTTCTATTAATAGAGAAATGAAATTATATACATAAGTATATTTTACTAAACACATTATAAACCAATAAAGCTAAGCTTCTTTGTGAAAGGAAATAAAATGTAAAATATATATAAACTAATAATATGAAAATGGGGAAATAAATAAATAAATAAATGAGTTTTTTTTTTTTTTTTTGATTTTTAAAAAATAAATAAAAATCAAAATGAATTATACAAACTTAATTAAACTAAAAAAGGAAATGAGGAAAGTCAAAAGGTAAAAAGGGGGAAAACCTATGAAAAGAGACATTAGGTTTGAGGGGATAAAGGGATGGAGAAAGGAAAATAAAAGGGTTTTTTTTGGAGATTGCATGCCATAAAAGACCTGACCGATTTAGTAGGAGTTGGGAGAATCCTCAACAAGATTTTGAGTGGTAGCTCACCCCGTGGAGGCGAGTCAGGAGCCAGTGACTGGTTCTTGTGTGGGCCCTTTGCGTCTCGAGGGGATGAGGGGGAAGAAGAGCACCCCCAGCATTTGGCTGGGAGGCAGTACCGTGAGCTCTCTGTGGCTAGAGGTCGGCAAGCAAGAGTGAGAAGCCTCGGAGCGTGAGCGTCGTGATGCCGGAACCATTGCCGCAACAATGAGGCCAAGGTATGTTAACATCAAACGTAATAGAGTAGGAATGCCCGATGCGCGGTTGCTGCTATTATGGTTGTGTCTTTGGGAATGTTGCTTCCTCGTCCTTCATACCTGGTAAAAAGGTGGGTTTTCAGAAGATCTTGGTTATGGGTGTTTTCATATGTATAATGGCATTTATGTTCAGTGGGTTTACTCCTTTTTCTTTTACCGGGCGTTTATTTTACTTTTCCTTCAATGGGTTTTGAATTTCTACCATGGGCGGCGTATTGCGCATTTTCAATTTTAGTACCGGTATGATGCATTTGCGCGGGTTTACGCTTGTTATTTTGGGGTGGGTCTCCGCTTACATTGGAGGTTTATATCGGCCACAGGGTCATAAATCTCAAGGCCGGTTACATTCCCCAGCTGTGCTTGTGATATTTCCTTGTGTGTTGGGTGAGGGTCGTCCTGAAATTTTAAGGAGATTTATCCTTTAAAATTTCCCCTTTCTTAAGACGCCAGGAGCCAAGCATGCTCTCCGGGAGGAGCTCGGCGTCGACCGCCTTGCTTCCAACGCCTTTCGCTCCACTACTGAGATCATGTTCTCATAGTAGGTTCCGGCCCCGCCTGCCTGTTTCGCTTTTTACTTATATTATACAGGAAATAACATCGTGAATGTTTGGAATTTTTTTAATGTTAATCAATGAAGGCGAATTTACGAGAACATTGTAGAAAAAGGGGGGTAGGATATCAAAGATTTAAGGTTTTGTTTGTGTTTATTTTAATATATGGAGTTTTGGCGAAGAAAAATTCATCCCTTTTTATGTAAACCTGTAAACAAAGACGTCCTTTGTGAATAGAAAATTTCAAAACGTATAAAACCGGGATATGGAGCTTCTTCATGGTGGAATGCAAGATGAGGAGTTTTGAGGGTTTAAAAACCTGGGGTTCGTTCGCCATTTCCCTTCATCGAATCCATCGCCCACTGCACTCGGCTACCTGCCAGAAATTAGCTGTTAACCTAACTAGGGATTCCCGTCACTCCGGGTAATCTGCCAGGGAGTTGGTGCAATTAAATTGTCTGGAGTAGCGATTCCTCTGCCGCTAAAATTAATCCGCCCTGTAGAGTTTTTGTTGGTTAGCTCTACGTGGTTCCTTCGAGGTGTTGTCCAACGTGTCTTCATGTCCACGCGCGATCTTAAACTCATAATGCTCATTTCATGAAAAGTGTGCCTTCCTTACACCGTTGTTACATTAATTGAAATTAGCTGGGTTATATCAGCAGGGCCGAAATCACTGTAGCATGGTTAGATTAGTTCAATTAGCTGGTGCGTATGGTTAGTGACTTGCCAGGTATGCTGACCTTTTTCTTTTTTCATTGACAAGAGTTCAATTAAATTAAATTGCCTTTCATTCCCATTTACTGGGTATTCTTTTCACAACCGCCATGTATTTACCATATTGTTGTGATTACGCTAATCAAACTTCCCTGCGTTGTGGTCAAATGACAGTTCGCCCGTGTTTAATTGTTAATCATTTAGACAATAGGCAATTCATTAAAATATAAACAAGAGCCAATTATTGAATATTTAATAATCAATTTGCCCTGCGTTCTGGTTATATGACAGTACACCTGTGTTTTAATTATAAATGTCGAATGGTGGTTAGGGTTTCTCATTGTATTATTATTGCAATACAGAAGGATATGCAAGGTTAGTTAATGCAATGTATGTTTTAAAGCTGCAATTCTAATATGAATTTTTCTCGAGGGTTTTAATTAATAATTGTTAATCGCAAGGATTATACTTGTTATTGGCGCTGTTATTAATTGCTATTAGTCTTACTACTGGTTATATGCTTAAATGGTAATACTATCTAAATGGAATATTGGTGTGAAGTGTAATAAAAATTTAATTGTTTTACTCATGTAGGTTAACTAAGGAGAGGAAACGACTTATTATGACCTTTAATGACTGTCATTTTTAACGTTTTATCTTTCTCCTTTTCAATAATGTCCTCCTTAAATCTTAAATTATTGATATTTTAATATAGTTGTCCTTACATTTTTCCATATTTAAATAGGTGATGGCAATGTCCATTTCAAAAAGCTACTGATACACTTGCTGTTATGTATTTATGAGGCCACTTGTCCTTTAAAATCGATATCGCTAGAAGCGGCATTTTAAATTCTTTATTTAGGGCTCCTTTTAAAAATAATGCCATAAAAACCCTTCTCCTTTTAAAGATTGTAATGGTATAGCTAGGCAAATGTAACATGATGGTTTAATTTACTTAATTGCTGTGGTAACACTTGATAAATTACAAGAATGATAATTGTTTAAATCACGATGTTAATAATGTGGTTGAATTGAATTATTAATAATTGTTAATGTTCATTAAGTATCCGTGTTGTCGGCAATGTCATATTGTTTAAATTGAGCGAATTGATATTAATTGGTAATATTAATATTGTGGAACCACCATTTATATGATTGCTTATTTGCTTGGTAAAATTTTGTTCAAATGGAAATAGTAGTAATGGTTAATTCACAAATTTAGTAATTGGTCTTATCGCCTCGGCTTATTCGCTTAATTTGCAATAGTAGGAATGTTAATTTGTCGAGGCAATAATGTGTTGATTCGAAGTAGGCAAATAGTTGTTTATTGTCTTTGGTACTAATATTTTATTTTGCAATAATAAGGGTGGTTAATCCGCCAGTATAATGATGGGGTTGATTCACAACATTGATATGGGTTTAAAGTCCTATGTCGGTACTTGGTTAAATTGCAGGTATAATGTGGTTACTTGATTGCTACTAAGGATAATTGCTTCACCGCAATATTAATATTTGCTTAGTTGCCATGGTAACACTAGTTAAATTGCAGATTAATAACCGGCTTTTACTTGGCAGGTTAACAATGAGGCCCATCGCAATATTAATAATTGCTTACTTGAAATATTCATGATGGAGTTTAAATTGCAAGGATGATCTTCGCTTAATTGAAGTGTTGATGACATGTCTAATTTGCATTGTTATGGTGTTAGGTTATTAGAATGTCTCGTAATAAACGGGTAGAAAGGTTAAGATGATGAGGCGGTTCGTACCCAGGGCTAATTTTAAAGTGTGGGTGTCGTTGCTCATTATGGCCTTATTAGAGAAATGCCTTGCGTCGTGATTCTTGTTGTCCCTGGTCTTGTAAGTACTTGGTGGTTTGTATTGTGGAGGCTGCCATGTCAGGCGGGATTTAGACTCATCTTGTAGCTTGGTATGTATGTCTCTGTGTAATCCAGTGGAAGGAATCCAGTTATCGTATCAAGAGTCTCGGGTTTTTTAAATGCACAGTTCCACTCTTGCAACAGGTTCTGAGCTGTATCAGTAGTCTCTGGTTGTTTAAAGGCACAGCTCCACTACTCTAATTTCAATGACGGATTCGCTCCTTCAGGATGCATTGTGCCCAACCTCCGTAAGTGTTTGTCTCTGCTCCAGTCATAGTTTCCTACCCCTGCTCGGGGCTGCATGCTTCTATTGTCGCCATGATATGTTGGGTCGCCCCATCGTGGTTTGTTCTACTCCGTCTTGTTGGTTCAAGTGTTGACATAGAGTCAAGGGGGTTGTTTCTTCCTACACACGCACACACAAAAAAAAATTTCACCGGTTAACTAAGTAGATTTCCTTAGCTAGGAGGGTCTTTACAACGCAACCTCTATAAATCAGCTTGAGGTTGCTAGTGTGGTTCCACCATTTCATGATAAACACTAAACAAAGTATTATCTCCATCATCTTTTTGGTTAGATAGATTGGTGAGTTTATGATCACATGACATAGATCTACCTGGTTATATTGATGTAACTTTGAATACTATTCACATTGATCTCTAACTTGTTTGGTTTTATTGTCCTTGTTTATCACTTAACGAAAACCTTCATACATTTTCTTTTGCTTACTTTTTTGTTTGTTTAATTGATGCTTGTAGATCAATTCGTATGGAAAATGCATGATTGCTAGGAGATGGTGAAAACGGTTTCTAGATCAATAATCATGTGGTAGGTACAATTTTTTTCTAACTTTGTCATTCCCATTTTCTAAATTGTCGTTTTCATATAAATGGTAATTCCAGAAACAATAGAAATAAAGGAGTATAACCCGTCCTAGGAATTATATCAGCCTAATAGCAACAAAAAATCATACGGAAAAGTTTTAGTGGACTGGACTATCAAACATATATGTCGAGCCGAAAGTCAAAAGTAAGGAAGAAATATCTTTTCCAAATCCTTGACGAGGGAGCTACAAAATCATAATGTGCATCAAAACCCATGAAAAATAAGACAACTTTTATGAAAGGTATTATGGTCTTAATTAATTATAACACAGAATGTCTATGTAACAAAGTCAATATACCAAGTATAAACCCATAATTTTACAAGTTCGTTTTTACACAATGTTGGACTGGATTTCGGACTGTGCAAACAACTAAAACTAAATACATTCGAGATGATAGTAAGAGAAAATAAATTACAAGTTGGGATGAGACTAATAAATGAAACGACTGGAATAAAAGTACCCAACTAAGTACACTATTTCATTTAAAAAAAAAAGGGTCCTATA